>JAODAL010079408.1:0-12586 GCA_025379985.1 Phyllomedusa bahiana | reverse complement strand
GGGTTTTGAATGGCGCGGTGGGGCCCACCCGTTCTGATGGTGCCCCCGGGCTCGGTTCTGTCCAAGGCCTGCGAGTTATAGTCCATTTTTGTGTTTGTATCAGAAACTGCATGACCTGAGTGGGAGGAGTTCTTAGACCGTCCCAGGGGTATGTGGGGGCGTGAAAGGGGGCTGCCATGTGGGCTGTCCCCTCACAGATATAAGCAGGAGCCCGTGTGGGCTCTGCGTTGATCCATGGAGGGGGGTACCTGACAGCATTACCAGGAGCATCCACCCACAGAAGCCAGGCCACATATGCCCCCCATGTGGACCGCAAACCAACGGTAACTTGACCCATTTTAACTACCTTTTGTCTGTAACCCATAATTGTATGTGCACCTCTGACTTTTACCTGTATATATTATCATTCTGTACATATTACCTGTCTAGTGTGCCCTCAAAGGCTAATTAAATCTATAAACTTTAATCTGAGTTAGTCTGTCTTGATCATCGGCCTCACACGCCTAGTACTCGGCCTATAGTATATAGCTACCCCAGGGTTGGTTCCTGACCCTGTTGTAAGTCGGTCACGGACCGGTCTTATAACTAAACGAGAGAACTGGTGGCAGCATTGTTTGTCTCCCTGTGCCTCTGTGGACAGGGGTTAACAATAGAACAGTATCTGGCTGACCTTGCGCACCCCGAGAGGGCCGTGCAACGTCGAGATACACCCCAAGTCAGGCCGTCGTCCCTCAAGTGGGCCGGCGGTTGGGCTGTTTTCGTCACAATCACAAATGTAAAGATCAACTAACAACTCATTGTAAACATGTTACAAGATGTATCCAATTAGCAACAGCACCTTCTCCAACTGACACTTGGAGGAGAAAGAGGGGGAAGGGAAAGAAAGAGAGGAGAAGAAAAAGAAGAGAAGGGAAAAAAAAAGAAGACAAGAGTGCGGGGGAATGTATGAACCTGTAGACTTCCATGTCCAAGAGAATGTACACCCTGCCCTGTATACTTCTACCAAATGGACACAACAGTCCGGATGTGTTCTGTTTCTATTGTATGTTCACCGCACCTATCAAGCTATCCTTACTGCAAACCTCTAGTATTCATTTGTTTTATTTATATAAAATTTATAGAAAATCAAATCTCCTTTGAGGAGTTATCAGCACCTGCTTCTGACTAAAACAACAATAAAATTGACATAACCATGAAGGTTATGTTAAATGCCAGCGGTATTTGTTATCAAATTCCAATGCAAAAATTACAAACATCCGTTTAGATACACTTACATGTCAAGACAATTCTGACCACGCTCCAGGTGTAATTGAGAGTGCGCTCCTATTTGAAATAAAGGAACTTACACAATAGTAACTGTTGCAATGTGGTGGCTTGCACAGAGAGACCATTACTTAGATTCTTTGCTATAAACATGTGCTCTATAATTCAATAGACCAACATGTTCGTAACTGCTGCAATTTGGTGCTTTGCACCAGAGGATCTGAACTTACGCTTATTGCTTAGATTTTTTACTAAAAACATGTGCTCTACTCCAGTGGGGGAAACACTAAGTGGTCACCTGGACATGGTGGGCCCTGGGATATGGTGAGCCTGGAGATGCTTTTCAGGCCAAAAGGCAAAGAAAAAAGCAGAAAGCAAGATCCAGAGTGCTATAGTAATGTGCAGTGTCTGTAGGGTGGGCCTCAAGAATCAACTGCACTGCTGGCCCCAGGCTCCCCAGTCCAAAACAAACTATAACATTTATATATAGAAGTTTACATACACTATATAAAAAGACACATATGCATGTTTCTCTCACTATCTGACATGAAGTCAGAATAAACCTTGCCTGTTTTAGGTCAATTAGGATTACCAAAATTATTTATATTTGCCAAATGCCAGAATAATGAGAGCAAGAGAATTTAAGGCATTTTTATTAGTTTATGCAAAGCCAAAAGTAGCATTGCCCTTAAACTGTATGACTTGCACCGAACATTTTGGATATCTTTCCACAAGCTTCTCACAATAGTTGGCAGGATTTTTGGCCCATTCCTCCTGACAGAACTGGTGTAACTGAGTATGTAGGTCACCTTGCTTACACCTGTCTTTTTAATTTTGCCCATAAATTTTCAATAGGATTGAAATCAGGGCTTTGTGATGGCTAATCCAAAACATTGACTTGGTTATCCTTAAATGGGATGTATCGCTTCTTCTGTTCGTGTGTTTCATTGTGCTATCTGCTTCTCAGCTCTACAAATTCAGGGGCGTTTCTTCCCTTCCCAGCTAGGTGTTTCTTAATTGATGACATCATCCCCCCCCTTCACTGTTCATGCTCGCTCCAGAGGCTTTACCCTCCCCCCGCCCTGAGTCCACATGTCACTATGTCGTTCTCCCAATGCACTCTTATTTTGTAAGTATGTTTACATACCACAGGCTTGCAGTCTAGACAATCTTCTAATAACTCTCTGCTCTCACAGCTAGAGGTTTGTTACAATTGAATCCAGTCTTCTACGAACTCATGCTGAGCAGCCCAGAAAGCGTAGAAACCCTGCAGTATTATTGTGTTTCTTCTGGCTGTGCAGACTGAAATTACTGTCGGTCCCTTACTCTGAGTGAGAGAGGCAGCCTAATGCTCCATCTATGTTTGCATTATGCACCGACGCACAATTTGGATGTTTTCTGATTGTATAAGCAGGTGCAGTGCCTCTGTGTTTCTGCTGGCTGTGCAAAGTGAAATTGTGCCAGTCCCTTACTTTGAGTGAGAGAGGCAGGAATGCATGCTCCCGTGAATACAACCAGGGGCCAGACAGAATGTAAATTAGTAGAGCCAGCAGCCAATGAAATGAAAGGAGGAGGAAGTTTGGGAACTGTGTTTACAGAAACAGAAGATAAAGGACACTGTGAAAATAAGACAGCTTTGCAAATGACATCCAATTGCAAAGTTGCTTGTTTTCACTGTTCCCTTATTTTGAAGACCATTTAATGAAATGATACAACCCCTTTAAGCCACTGTGTAACCAGTTTGGCAGTAGCTTCGGGTCATTGTCCATTTGGAAGACCCATTTCCACCCAAGCTTTAACTTCCTGACTGATGTCTTGAGATGTTACTTCAGTATTACCACATAATCTTCTTTCCTTCTGATGCCATCTATTTTGTGAAGTGCTCCTGTCCCTCCTGCATCCCGTGTTTCACAGTTGGGATGGTGTTCTTAGGCTTTCAAGCTTCTCCTTTTTTCCTTCAAATGTAACATCAGTCAATTATCGCCAAACAGTTCAATTTTAGTTTCATCAGACCACAGGACATGTCTTCAGAAATGTAGGTCTTTGTTCCGGTGTGTATTTTCAAACATTAATCTGGCTTTTATATGTTTCTTTTGCAGTAATGGCTTCTTTAAGGCAGAGTGGCCTTTCAGCCCATGTTGATACAGTACTCGTTTCACAGTGGATAATGACACAATTTTACTAGCTTTCACTAGCATCTTCACAGGGTCTTTTGCTTTTGTTCTTGAGTTGATATGCACATGTCATACCAAAGCACGTTCATCTCTGGGACACAGAACCCGTCTCCTTCCTGAGCGGTATGATGGCTGTACATTCCCATCTAGTTTGTACTTGCGTATAATTGTTTGTACAGATGAAAAAGGCACCTTCAGGTATCTGAAAACTGCACCCAAGGATGATCCAGACCTGTGCAAGTCCACATTTCTCTTCCTGATATATTGGCTTATTTCCCATGATGTTACACACAGAAGCAGCGTGTTTCTGGTGTGCAATATCCAGATACCTGAATGTACATCCACAAACGCGTCTCTAATAACTCATATGTTGCCATTTAAAGTATCGGATGCTTCCAAAGACATGACTTCATCTTTTGGGCTGTCCATAATTGTTTAAAGTCAAGGTAGACCTAGTGCTTGTATAAATTTGACTTTGCAGAAAGCAATATATATGTATTAAATAATTATCTCTCTCATTATTTTATTATCCTAATTTACCTAAAACGGATAAGGTTTATTCTGATTTCCTGTCAGATAGTTAGTAAAACATGCATATGTGTCTTTTCAGTGTATGCAAACTAGTTTCAACTGTGTGTGTATATATATATAATATATATATATATATATATATATATATATATATATATATATATATATACTTTTTTTTTGGGGAGCAAATGTATATATATGTAACGGCTGTGGATTGTCTGGACCAGGGAGCAGAGTCTAAGTAGGTCCCAGTATTCATCAGAGCCCGCTGCAAGGCAGGATGGGCTTGCTGCGGCGGGAGTCCTACCAGGTCATTACCCCTAGAGCAACTTGCTAGCGGTGGCAGCCGAGGTGCAGCAAGGTACCGAATCGTAACACCAAACTCGAAGTCGGGGACAGGCAGGCAGGTCAGGGAAGGCTGTTAAGGTTCATGGTCAAGAAAAGTAGCAAAGGGTCAGTAACTCAGACGAGACTGGAACGCACTCTTGAACACTTTCTCTATGGCACGAGGCACGATAGATCCGGCAAGGGAGTGGCACAGGTGACATAGTATATATAGGGTCAGCAGCCGGCAATTAACCAATTACCGGCGTGCTGCCCCTTTAAATCTAAGAGAGCTGGCGTGCGCGCCGGCCGGCAGAAGGACGTGAGGACACAGGAGCATGGACAGGCAAGTAGTCACTCCCGGAGAGGCGGATGCGCCCGCGGCCCGTCATGCGAATCGCGGCGCCACTCGTCCCCGGAGAAGGGGGGACAGAGGGAGTATGAGTGTGCTCGCAACTCAACCCATGGGCTGCGGGACCACCTGTAACAGTAGCCCTCCTTTAAGCCTCCCCTTCTTTCTAGAACGGAGGAACATCAGCACTAGGTAACGTTCCAAGATGTTATCCTGCGGCTCCCAGGATCTTTCCTCCAGTCCGAACCCTTCCCAGTCGATGAGAAAATGTCCCCTCCCTCTTATAGTCTTCATGGCAAGGATCTCTTTCACCGCAAACACGTTGGCGGCCTCAGCTTCAGGAGGAGGGGAGGCGACTTTCCGAGAGAAGCGATTAAGCACCACAGGTTTCAGCAGAGAGACATGGAAAGAATTTGGGATCCGCATAGTGGAAGGAAGACGGAACTTATAGGTCACCGGATTGATCCGCTGCAAAACCTCGAAAGGCCCCAGGAACCGTAAACCTAGTTTATAGCTGGGTATCTTGAGCCGGACGTACTTGGCAGACAGCCACACCTTATCTCCAGGGGCAAAGGTTGGGGCAGGTCTCCTCTTCTTCGACTGGGCCTTCATGCGTACTGTCGCTTGCTGCAGGGACTGGCGAGTCTGCTCCCAAATGGCTGTCATATCCCGGACCAGAGTATCCACCGCAGGAACCTCGGAAGCAGAAGGCAGAGGGAGGGGTGGGTGGGGATGCAGTCCATAGACTATGTAGAAAGGCAAATCGGCAGTAGATTCTTAGTCCAAAGAGATATAAAAAAATTCTGCCCATGGCAATAAACCGGATCAATCATCCTGTCGGGCCGAGACGAAGTGGCGCAGATAAGTGCCAAGGATCTGATTGATCCTCTCCACCTGACCGTTAGACTGTGGGTGATAAGCCGAGGAAAAGTCCGATTTCCCTTGTAACCAGGCGTAGAGGGCATGCCAGAACCTGGAGACGAACTGGACCCCACGGTCCGAGACGATGTGACGTGGGAGGCCGTGTAGATGGAAGATGTGCTGAAAGAAGAGAGTGGCGAGTTGGGGAGTAGATGGTAGACCCAGCAACAGAACAAAGTGTGCCATCTTTGAAAATCGGTCCGTGACCACCCAGATCGCAGTATTACCAGAGGAAGAAAGAAGATCGGTGATGAAATCCATCGACACCTGGGACCATGGCAAATCAGGCGTAGGCAAGGGGCGCAGCAAGCCAGAAGGACTGTGATGGGGCGTCTTATCCCGAGCACAGGTGGTACAGGATTTCACAAATTCTCTTGTGTCTTTGGCAAGATCTGGCCACCAATAGAAGCGGAAGATTAGCTGATACATCTTTCGTGCACCAGTGTGCCCAGCCACCAGGGAGCAATTCCCCCATTTTAGAACCCTCCTCCGGAGAGCCGGGCACACGTAAGTATTACCCGGAGGAACTTGTTGGAGATCCACGGGGGCCACGTGTACCAATAGTTCTGGGGGTATGATATGCCGAGGACCGGATTCTTCTCCGATAGTATCGGAGGCGCGGGACAGCGTGTCAGTATTGACGTTACTCTCTGCCGGACGGAAGTGAATCCAAAAGTCAAAGCATGAGAAGAAAATTGACCACCTGGCTTAGAGGGGATTAAGACATTGAGCCTACTGGAGATACTGGAGGTTCTTATGGAATGTGTAAACATCAATGGGATGACACGCCCCTTCTAGGAGATGGCACCACTCCAACAGGGCCAGCTTGATGACTAACATTTCCCGGTCCCGATGGCGTAATTCTTCTCCGCTGGCAAGATAGTCTTGGAGAAGAACTCGCATATGGGATTCCGGCCCTTGGGCCACTTTTGCATGAGGACTGTCCCCGTGCCCACAGAAGAGGCATCCACTTCCAAAGAGAAAGGTTTCTCCGGGTCCGGGCGAGACAAGATGGGTGCAGAGGCAAAAGCCGACTTGAATGCCCTTTCGTCCACCCATGACCAGAGTCTCGGTTGGCGTTCTTCTTTGTGAGGGCCATGATCAGTGCCACCAGTGTAGAAAAATGGGGAATCAATTGCTGATAGTAATTAGCGAACCCCAAGAAGCGCTGAACAGCCCGAAGACCGACTGGCCGAGGCCACTGCAGGACGGACAACAATTTAGCTGGATCCATCTGCAGGCCATTATCTGAGACGATGTAGCCCAGAAATGGAAGACTCGTCTGGTGAAATAGGCACTTCTCCAACTTGGCGTACAGCTGGTTACTGCGGAGACACCTCAGTACCTGGCATACCTGCAAGCGATGGGTCTGCGGGTCAGGTGAAAAAATCAGGATGTCGTCCAAGAAGACAATGACACAGGTGTAGAGAAGGTCTCTAAAGATGTCATTAACGAATTCCTGAAAGACGGCTCCGGCATTGCACAGCCCAAAAGGCATCACCAAATATTCAAAGTGCCTATCTCGTGTGTTAAAAGCCGTCTTTCACTTGTCGCCCTCTCAAGTCCTGATGAGGTTATACACTCCCCGCAGGTCTAGTTTAGAAAAAATCTTGGCTCCCGGAGCCGGTCGAAGAGCTCAGAGATTAGTGGTAAAGGATAACGGTTCTTCACGGTGATCTTATTAAGTCCTCAGTAATCAATGCAGGGGCGTATAGAACCATCTTTTTTCTCAACAAAGAAGAAACCGGCTCCAGCTGGAAAAGAGGACTTGTGGATAAAGCCCTTCTGCAAATTCTCCTGTATGTAGCCGACATGGCCTGAGTCTTGGGTACAGATAACGGATAAACCCTCCCCCGAGGAGGACTGGTACTGAGGAGAAGGTCAATCTGACAGTCATAGGGCTGACGGGGCAGCAGCATCTCAGCCCGCTTTTCTGAGAAAATGTCTGTAAAGTCCTGGAACTCCGCTGGCAGGCCCAGCAGAGGTTTAGGGAGTGACTGCGGAGAAATGGTATGCACCAGGCAGGGTGCGACCAGACAGAGATTCTGGCAATCTGGTCCCCAACGCATGACTTCGCCTGTCTTCCAGTCGATCATAGGGGCATGACGTTGCACCCATGAAAGCCCCAAGAGGATCGCCGAGGAAGACCGAGGCAGCACGTGGAAAGTGATATTCTCCTTGTGCAGAGCCCCCACGTAGGAGGACACAGGCCTGGTAATGTATTGAATGGGGTCACTCAGGAGCTCCCCACTGACCAATGAAATCACCAGAGGCTTTTCCAGACGAACCACCGGCAGGCGATATTGAGATACCAGTGCGGCATGGATGAAATTCCTGGCAGACCCAGAGTCCAGGAAGGCAGGAACCTGGTACGAGAGCCCAGAGTTGGTATCGTCAGTCATGGACAGGAAGAATTAGCACCTAGGGACGCCTCTCCTACGTGGCCTAGGTGCGAGCATTTCCCGGACACTGGGGACGTTGCGGACAGACTCGGCGAAAATGTTCCGGGCTGGTACAGTAAAGGCATAGGTTCTCCACTCGACGGCGGGCCAGCTCCTTTTCCGATAAGTGGGCCCGGTCCACCTGTATGGGTTCCTCGCTGGTGGCCTGTGTCAGCGGCTGCGGAGACGTACTAAGTCTCGCTCTTGGCTGAGCTCCTTCTGTCTCTCGGCGAAGCGCACGTCAATGCGGGTGGCCATGTGGATTAGTTCACTCAGAGAGTATGGAAGGTCTCTAGCTGCCAAGGCGTCCTTGACCCTGCTGGCAAGGCCCTTCTTAAATGTGGCGCAGAGCAGTGTCGTTCCAGGACAGCTCTGACGCCAGGGTGCGGAACTGGACCGCATAGTCTCCAACAGAGGAATTGCCCTAGCGAAGATTCAGGAGTGCTGTCTCGGCAGATGACACACGTGCCAGTTCTTTGAAGATGCTACGGAACTCTCTGAGGAAGATCTGCAGGTCAACTGTCACCAGGTCGTTCTCATCCCAGAGAGGCGTTGCCCAAACCAAAGCCTTTCCAGACAGAAGGCTAACCACGAACGCCACCTTCGATCGCTCCATGGGGAATTGGTCGGCCATCAGCTCCACATGCATGGAGCACTGGGTAGTGAAACCCCTGCAGAGCTTCGGGTCTCCATCGAACTTAGTTGGTAACGGTAGTCGCAGCTTGGGACCAACAGTTGGGAACGCAACAGCAAGTGTAGATGGAACTACAGGCGGGGGCAGCGACTGCTGCTGAGTCTGTTGCATGATCTGCTGTGACTGCTGGGCAACCAGGGTTGTGAGATCCGCATTACTAGGTAGAGGCACCTTGGCGTGATCCATGGTCAGATCTAACTGTAACGGCTGGAGTAGTGGATCCTCTGGACCACCGCAACCGTTGGCAACGGCCGCGCCAGGGAGCAGAGTCTAAGTATGTCTCGGTATTCATCAGAGCCCGCCGCAAGGCAGGATGGGCTTGCTGCGGCTGGAATACTACCAGGTCGCTACCCCTAGTGAGACTTGCTTGCGGTGGCAGCCAAGGTGCAGCGAGGTACCGAATCGTAACACCAAACTCGAAGTCAGTCGGAGACAGGCAGGCAGGTCGGGGCAGGCGGCTTAGGTTCGTGGTCAAGAAACGTGGCAAAGGGTAACGAAGGCGAGACTGGAACGCACTCTGGAACGCTGTCTCTATGGCACGAGGCATGATAGATCCGGCAATGGAGTGCCGGAGGTGACATAGTATATATAGGGTCAGCGGCTGGCAAATAACCACCACACCGGCTGGCAGAGGGACATGAAGACACAGGAGCCCGGACAGGCAAGTAGTCGCTCCCGGAGGAGCGAGTGCGCCCGCAGCCCGTCATAGATTTCAATGAATGAAATATTCCAGTTGCAATTCTTTATTCATTACAAATTGAGAACATTGAAACATTAAAATGATCAATGACAATCAAAATGAGTATCCAATGGATGGAGGTCTGGATTTGGAATGATACTCAAAATCAAGGTGGAAAATCTAATTTCTTATCTAACTTCAGTGGCAGTGCCTCACGACAAGAAAATCAGGGTCAGTTGTGAGTGTGCCCTCCCTGTGTCTATAGAACCTCCATACAATGCCTGAATATGCTCCTGATAAGGTGGCGGATGTTCTACTGAATGATCGCCTCCTAGACCTAGATTAAATTATCAGTTAACTCTTGAACAGTCTGTGGTACAAAGTGGCATTGATGGATGGAACGAGACATGATGTCACAGATATGCTCGATTGGATTTAGGTCTGAGAAACGGGCAGGCCAGTCCATAGCATAAAAGCCTTCATCATGCAGGAACACACACACTTCAGTCACATGAGGCCTAGTATTGTCATGCATCAGAAAGAACCCAAGGCCCACTGCACCTGTATACAGTCTCACATTGGGTCTGAGAATCGCTACCCGGTAGCTCATGGCAGTCAGGGTACCTCTGGATAGAACACAGAGGGCTATGCGGCCCTCCAAAGAAATACCTCCCCACACCATTACTGACCCACTGTCAAACCGGTCACTCTGGAGAATGTTGCAGCAGAAAATTCTCCACAGCGTCTTCAGACTGTGAAGAGCATCTGTGAAGAGCACAGGGCACTAATGTCGAATCTGCCAAACTCTGGAAAGTGCCAATCGTCCTGCACAGTTTTGGGTTGTAAGCACAACACCAACTTGTGGATGTCAGGCCCTAATACCACCCACATGGAGTTTCTGACAGTTTGAGCAGATACATGGATATAAGTGGCTTGCTGGAAGTCATTTTGCAGGGCTCTGACACTGCTCCTTCTGTTTCTCCTTGCACAAAGGAAAAGGCAACGGTCCTGCTGATGGGTTGTTGCCCTCCTATGGCTCCCGCCATGTCTTCTAGTGTACTGACCTGTCTCTTGGTATGTGCTCCATGCTCTGGACACTGTGCTGACAGAGCTAACCTTCTTGCCACAGCTCACATTAATGTGCCATCCTAGATGAGCTTCACTACCTGAGCAACTTCTGTGGGTTGTAGACACTGCCACATGCTATCTCTAGGAGTGAGAGCAATGACAAAATGCAACAGTGACAAAAACAACAGCCAAAAAGGATGAGAACAATAGAAGATAGTCACAGATGACCCTCTCTCCCTCCCTGCATAGTGACTTCTTCCCAGGTCACAGAGCATGCCTAGAAATCTCTCCTATATAAGTCAATGGGTCTGCTCCTGTTCACAGTCTTCTAAGTCCATGAAGGTGCTGTAAAGCATCTCTCTAAATGTTGTTAAAAACAGCTCAGGCAAGATGGCTGCTCTCATGGGCGTATCTATAGCCATAGCAGGTATAGCAGCTGCTATGTGGCCCAGAGGCTGAGGGGACACATTAAGGTCCAAGAACATTATGTTTTTTTGTCGGGTGAAACAAGTTGGTGTATTTCTGCTGTCTAGCAGAACTTTGTTGTCTCTTTATTGTATACGGAGCTAATATTTATACCTTTATTTATTACTTGTATGCTGCTGTTTTAGTTTCCTTTCATTAGAGTTTGAGACCCATCTCATTTTGTTATGCGGCCCTATGGGTTCTAGTAAAAAAATGCCAATAGATTCCCTGATTTTTTGTATAGGGCATTCTAGAAAGAAGTCTGGGAGATGGGAGAAGAATGTTTGATTTATGGAGGCGATCATGAGCAGAACGTAGATCATTGGTAGGGTGGTCAATTTATATAAGGGAAAACTAGGGCTGGGTAGAGCTGTGGAAGGCTTTGTGGGTAAAAGTGGTTCTTCTTAACTGAGTTTTAAAGGGACTAGGCAACCAGTGTAGTGATTGTGTCATGATCTGCAAGTTCTGCCACATTACTTTTAACCTAGGTTATTTGCTGCATTAGCTCATTTTTCTCTCACTGTCATTCAATAAGACAAGGGTATACACGCAGGCTGAGCCCTCCCCAGGTGCAGTTTATATTTGATCTAGAATGGCTATAAAATCCTGTCTCCATCTCTAGAGTGGGGCTGAGTGTCAGTATAAAAGTGCTTGGGTTTCTGTGACAGTTGCATGCAAGCCCTTTGTGTTTTGGTCCTTAGTTCAGAATCCTAGTTTCCCAAGTTCCTGCATTCATGAGATTCCTTCTTCCTGTTTACCCAAGCCTCTTCTTACCTATTGCCTTATGGTTTGATATTTGTCTGTTCTTGGTTTACACCTTCATCTTACCCTTCAAAGTCTACACATTGGTACCTTTGTTCTCTTGCCTGCTATACCCATGCTCCGGTGTTTCTGTAACTGTTGTACAAAAAAGAAATTATCCCGTGGACCAACTACATAGAAAAAAAAGACAATAAAAGAGTCAAATAGGTTATTTAAGGATAGACTCTAGTGGCAAGTAACTGATTTTTAAATCACCTTCAGATGAAGTTGTCTTCCGCTGGACTTATTCAAACTTGTTAAAAAATATAAATGCCTACAAAACTCAGCATATTGGCATAACAGACAACACAATACACTAATTTAGTGCATGTAAAAAAAAACAGACTGATGTGTTTCGGATAAGCATGTAACCTTTAGAGATGAGCGAATTTCTTAAAAATTCGATTCGGCCGATTCGCCGAGTTTTCCACAAAAATTTGGTTCGTTCAGAATTAATTTGCGATGAATCGCATTAAAAAACAGCTATTTCTTGGCTGCAGAGAGCCTATATGATATTGTAGAACATTGTGTAACATGCATAGGGAGTGTGGTTTGGTATTGAAACAATGCTGTGATTTAGTATGACACGCAGATTACAGACACCGCTCTTAGAATCGCTTCACGCTATACTTATCTGGGCAGTTACGGGGTCAAAACTGACCAAATAACTGAAGTGGGAATTTAGCCTGACAGGGTAATGTCAGCGCCAGCTAGAAAGAACTGAGCAGGGGGGGCAAGATCTCACTATAGCATCAAAGAGCACACTCTTTCAACCACCATTTTAGTTTCACTGGACATTGACTATACCTGTCCCGGGGCCCCAGGGATGAGCCCCAAACCCCATGACCCCCACATTTAAAAAGTGCCGGAAAA
>JAODAL010079407.1:0-12586 GCA_025379985.1 Phyllomedusa bahiana | reverse complement strand
TAAGGGTTTGGCACAAATCCTTACATTGCAAGGCTCCTACAAACTCATGTGATAAAGGATAACTAATCCAATAGAGTGGCTGGGGAGTCCCTCACTCTTTTCCCGTAAGCCTTTGCCTTGCAAAACAGTCAGTGAGGTCTAAAATTTAAAGTAAACTCCACCGCCTTTTTGTTGGTGGCTCTCCCCAAGGAGAGATTTTTCACCCTTCTATGGGAAATAAAAACAGTCTAACAGCTAGACAGTTTTCTACAAAAAGGCCAAAGACCTGATTGTGATAGTTCTGTGGACTGTGAATGGAAAGGATAGGAAACAAAGGCCATAGGATGTTGAAAGAGGTCACAACACCCTTTACTTCTAAAATAAGCATCACAGTCACTGGAAAAGGAGAACTTAGAAATTTCACGTTCTACCCTAAAATTGGAGTCTAAAACTTGAAAAAGGCAAAGTTAGAAGCAGCAAAATTATTGTAGCTTTTTTTTGGGTTAATGGGTGGTGGTAATCCCCCTTTTTTTGATATTTTTTGCACCCCTTTTTGAGGGTATTTTGGGGTTTTTTTTGGGCTCATAAAGGTAAAGCAAAAGGCACCATACAACCTAAGACTGCCCCAATTAAGTAGACACTGTGCTTACTAATCTCTGGTTATTAGGGCATCTTATTACTTAACAGGAAAGAGCCTGTTTGTCGCTGTGCCGGGATTGTCTAAGTCGGAAACAAACCCAAGATTGGTTAAAAAATCTGGGGCAGGGGTTGCCAACTAAACTCCCGATCACCCTGGGTTTTAAAATTTTTATGAAATTGGGGCCACAGGTTTTTAAATGAGCAAAACTTTGGGGGATATAAACAGAAGAGATGGTTTCTTTGATAATTTGATGCATACAGTATAATGTGTTATTAGTATGTAGATGCTGCCGTTGTCCACAACCCTATAGCAGCCCTGTCACGTCAAGGGAGGTGCAGTGAGCCCTAACTGGAACCCAGCCCACTGTCCCTCCACTTGACGTGCCCCCTAGGGGGCAGAGGCAATGGGCGACAGTCCCTGGTGCAAAAGTGAGGGGGCCGTCAAGGAGAATAGACGGGCAGCCCGGGAAAAAAAATATCAAATAGGAAAAAAAAACCCAAAAAAAATCGAACCAGAGGGAAAACGTAAACAACCCGAGGTCAAGCCAAACAAAAGCGAAGCCAAATGGGGAACAAGGGGGGGTCAGGAAAAAAGCCGGAGGTCAGGTACACGATAAGCAAAACACAAAAAACTGAACAGGAAACACGGGTACCCGGGAAATATCACGGCGCCTCAGCTTTCAGGGAGTTTAAAGGGGATTCCCAGGATCCCCCCCTGCAGCTATTGGGGGGCCCTTTCCCGGGTCCCCCCCATGGTGGTGCACTCCCCCCCCGGTCGGGAGGGCTGGGCCCCTGTCACTCAAAAGGCTGTCAGCAGCAAGTTATAGGGGGGAGCGCACATCCTGTTGCAGCCTGTCTCGTTGGCACGCTTGCCCGACGTACCCCCCTTTTTAGGGGGGCCACTGGCCCTTCCCCGGGTCTGGGTTCTAACTCCCCTCTTTGCGAATGGAGAAGGAGGCCTAGAGGGCGAGTCCGGCTGAATTACCTCTTACGAAGTGCCGAGGGGGAAAGTTTTGTATACAGAGGAAGGGGGGAAATTTCAGCTGATAAGCCAGGGGTTAACCACCCCTGAACCACATAGGGCGTTCAGGTACGGGTGGGGGCTAGTTCACGGGAGGAGAGTTCGGGGAACCTTACCCCGGCATCGATTAAAAGTGCGCAAGCTTCAACGCTGGCCCCAAATGCTTCCAGATAGAACTTCCCCCAAATCGTATAGCCCGCAGGGTAAGGAGAATCTGTCAACACCCGTTGTCCCCACCTGAAATTTTCCCTAAATTCATCAAAAAACTGGATTATGTTTCTGAAGCCAGGGCCCCCAAAAAACCCCCCTCAGCGGGCAGCCCCTCCAGGGGAAAATAAATACACTTTTCAATATGTATGGATCCGACCCCCATCTCCAGCTCGGGGTACAATATTGGATTGCCCCCCGAGCTAGGGATGGATCAATAGACAGCCCGAGCGAGTCAGATAGGGGTCTACAAGGTGGGCAGGTTTGGCGAAAGACGCATTAACAAAAAAATTGAAGTGATCCAGAATCCACAAAGCACTCCCCCAAAGGACGCGACAAGTATGAAATCTTAATGGTGCGCAAAATTATTAGATACAATAGAAATACCCGCTGCCTAGGTGATCCCCTCTGACCCCCCAGGCTTGGGTCCTTCCGCCTGGCTTCCATTTGGGATTCCCCAATTTTGTGTCCCTTTTTTCCCAGTAGAAACACAACCTGGATGCGACGAGTGCCACGGTACTAGCCGCGTGACGAAAAAGCCCTACTTGCAGGGCCCTCTGGGTTTTTCGGGGAACAACGGGGGCGGGGTGACCCGGTGTGGCCCCGGGGGGGGGGGAACCTTTTTTTGCCCTCTCTCCTAAAAAGTCTGTCCAGACAACGGCCCGTGCCAGGCCTCATTAAAATCCAGGGGTAGGGTAAACCACCAATAAATTTACATGGGAGCTATCCTAATCTAAAAATGGCATTGAGAGCTGCGTCGTTCCACCCCGCGGAAGCACCCGCGCGAATTCGGAGCAAAAACCTCCACAGTTTCTCACCTGCCTCAAGGTGGGCAGCTGAGCTCACCCCAGTTCCCCATCTGGGTCATTAAAGGTAACCCCCAAAGCGGAAAGAACCGTCCCGAAAAGTTCAGGTGAGTTGCCGTAAGAAAAATGCCCATCCTGGGGGGGGCCCTGCGTAAGGAAAACAATTCCCACCCTTTTTTGGGGTTTCCCCATTCCCCGTGGGAAGGGGCGGGGGCCTAAAAACAGACCAACCCTCTCTAAAGCCCAAAGGCCCCCCTGTTTCCTCAAACCCTTAGGCAAAAATGGGTAGGGGGTTCCCGGAGGGGAAGGTAATGCAGGGACCCTCTGCTTGGGGTACCTCCTGTTGTTTTCCCTCAGCCCCAGATCCGGACTAGTGGGGTTGCCCCGATTGCTTACCCGAGCTGCATGGGGTCCATTGTGAGGGTAGAGCAGTAACGGTTTTGGCCTGTGATAAAGTAGTCAAGGGGGGGTGCAGTAGTAACTGGAACCCAGCCCACTGTCCTGCCTACTTGCTGTGCCCTGGCGGCAGCGGCAAAATGGGCGCGTCCCCGCATGCTAAAGTGATGGGCCGTAAAAAGGGGAAAAATAGACAACGTCCGGGGAATTCAAAAGGAAGCCAAAGCCACAAATCAAACCCGAGGGATAAAGTAAACAAACCCAGGTCAAAAGCCAAAAAAAGAAGCGAAGCACAAAATCAGGAGAAAGCCGGGGTCAGGGAACAAGCCCGGGGCAGGTAAAGTAAACAAACACAATAACTGAAAAGGAAACAAGGGGACAGGAATTCAAGGGCAGCAGTAGCTTTTAGGGAGTTTTAAAAAGGGATTCCCGGTACCCCCCCCGCACTGATTTGGGGCGGCCTCCCGGGGCCCCATTGGGGGGTGCAGCCCCCTGTCAGGGGTGGTGGGCCCCTGTCACTCCAGAGCTGTCAGAGCAAGTTTTAGGGGGGGAGCGCAATCAGCTGTTGGCCTGTCGCGTCTGAGCCAGCTTTAGCCCGCAGCCCGTTTAAATTTCCACAGTTTTACATAAGAATATAATTAAACCTACAACACTGCATTCACTTATATGCACAGAATTATGCAGCCCCAAAGAACAAAATGACAAATTGAACTTTGCTACAACTCCAGATTCCTATTGGTTAAGCTGCTACACACATTGGGAACAGTTCATAGGAAGCCGCTCGTCTTATCAGTAAGCTTATGACAAACCAGACCATTATTTATATTGGTAATGTAATTAAATATTAACAAAGGTTTATTTTTTACTATTTTTTAGATGGGTTTGGGGGCGAGTGGTACTTGGGTTGGGTTATTTAAGTCTTTACTAGGGTCTCCAAACTACCATTTGCATTAATGGTACTGTGTCTTCCCATGTAGTAGAGGGGCTAATGAGCCCAATACACACCAGAGCCAAGGTACAAGTAAAACCTCTGCATCCCCAATATTTTCATTTTTTTAATGCTGATTTTTAGCTTTTTCTAGCAGCTTAAAGGTAACTTGTCACATAGGTTGTGCCCTCCTTGCTGAGGGCAGCACAAGCTAGTGTCAGACCTGCTGTTCCCAGCACTGTGCCCTTATTCTGTAAGATACAGCAGTTTTAGAGCATTTACCCCTTAAATCTTATTCATGAGCAGGTGTTAGCTCCACCCACCAAAGGCTAGCTCCGCCTGGCTGTTGCATTCAGGACAGATTGGAGAGAGGAGAGTTTGCAGAGAGGGAGACTGATAAGCAGGGAGTTACAGTAGTCAAGACGAGAAAGAATAAGAGCAACAATGAGAACTTGAGTTGTTTCCACAGTGAGAAACAGACGGATTCTGGACATGTTCTTGAGGTGCAGGTGACAGGAGCAGATAAGGGATTGGATATAGTGGGTGAAGGACAGATCAGAACCTAGTATAACCCCAAGACTGCTGCCTAAGAGTTATAGGGGTACCAGACACTGAAGCAGTGTGGGGTTGGTTAGTAGATGGTGGAAAGACAAGAAGTTCAGTTTTAGTGAGGTTTAGTTTGAGATAGAGAGAGGACATGATGTCAGAGAAAGCGGACAGACAGTCACTGAAGTTTTGTAGCAGGGCTTGAATGACGTCACGGGACGAGGTGTATAGTTGCGTGTCAGCAGCATAGAGAAGGTACTGGAAGCCAAATCTGCTGATGGTTTGGCCAATAGGAGCTGTGTAGAGTGAAAAAAGGAGAGGACCAAGAACCGATCCCTGAGGAACCCCAACAGGAAGGGGGAGAGGAGAAGAAGTAGAACCTGCAAATGAGACACTGACGGACCGATCAGAGGGGTAGAATGAGAACCAAGAGAGATCGGTGTCCTGGACTTGTTATTTATTTACCTTATATATGGAAATGAACTGAACCTTTGCCCCCAGTGAAAATCTATGGCTCTGTAACCTGAATTATTTATTTTTATATATGTCTTTATATAGTGTTGTTATTCCACAGCACTGTACAGAGATCGCAATAATTTACATTGGTACCTGTGTGTGAGTCCATTCACAGGAGCAAGAGGAGTCATACTGGCCCGTATGCCTGACCCTAGCATAAAGGAACTAACTAACGAAGTAACTCAGGTCTAAGTTATTCAGTCTCAGAGAAAATAATAGTCTCACAAAAAAGTAAAACACAATGCTCTGATTTCCTCTTCGTAACATTGGCTTTATTTTAAATAAACTTTTAAATGAATTTATATACCTGCAATTTCTCCAGCATCATGCTACTGATTTTATAAATGATTAGAGATTATGATTGGTTCCCAGTTAAAATAAAACCCTACTTGAAGTGGCTTGCGTGGAGAAAAAATTTAGAAAGAGCAATTAAGGTCCTACCAATGAAAATTCTCTAACAAGACCCCCAAAAACCATAAGCCATTTTTAATACTTACAGTATGTCTTCCTGTGGTAGAAGGCAATATTCCACACCCTTGGGCACCAGAGCAAGTAAGACAGCTACTTCTGTAATCCGTGTAACTATGTTTTACACCCCGGCTCTTCAAGATTCTCTAAATTTGTCAATTACATAGCGTGACCCAATATAAATTTACATACAAGCAGTGTTGGACTGAGGTACCTGGGGCCCATCAGTGAATTTGACTCTTGGGGACTACCAGTGGAGTTGATTCTAAGGGCCTACCAGTGGAGATGATTCTTAGGGCCCACCCTACAGCTATGGTGCATGACTGCACATACTGCAAAAGACTATTTACTTTCTACCTCTCCTTCTCTGCCTTTCTTCCTGAAAAAGAGTGTCAGGCCTGTGATGTCCAGAGGCTTACCATGCCCAGGAGCCCACTAACCAAGTGGCCAACCCGGGGTTTCCCCTATTCTCTTGTGGGACAGTTCAAGCCTGCATACAATGACCCTTCATGTGCTAGATTCTTTAAAGGTTGAACTGTATCTTTACTGTGGCTGAAATCAAAATTTGTTCTAATTGTTTAAAAAGACCGCATTTCTTGTTTATTGATAAAAGGTAGATGTATCACTTCAAAAAATTAATTAATGGTGGATTGCCAACTTTTCTTTCACAACTGGGCTTTGCATAGGCTACTCCAGTTAGCAGATTTTAAGGATCCTTTAACCCTTTTACAGGAATCTGGGCTTTACTTGTGCAGAGAAGTTACCAACTGCCAGAGCTGAGGGAGAACATAGTTTGCTAAATACACCATTAGGGCATGTAAAGGAGAGGTGGCTCTGGTGCAAAAGCAGAAAGACTCTAGTATCAGAATCTCCAGTTTAATGGTCCAGGTCTTCCATTCAGGCCTCTTAGTGGCCCTCAGTTGAGTTGCTAATATGTACTATTGCATTTCAGAAGCCAATCAGCTTCATTCCTTACAGGGGGTATGATGGACAGACAACCCCTTTAAACATTTTGCTGCCAAAACAATTTTTACGCTTTTGACAAACACGAATAAAATGTGAATTATAACATAAAAGAAAAACGATATTATATCCTACATCTAAATATTTTATGAAAGCAAACACCTGGCACATTGTGAAAATGTTTCTTTATTTATAACTGCATGCACATATCTTCATATATGGACTAAAACAGAATAGACCAAAATTCTCCAGGACCCAGATGTCAATGAACCTTTGCTACATTACACTGTTAAAAAATTTCCAGATCAGGCAAAGGTTGTAATAAAGTGAACAACTACTTATATTTTCTCCCCATCCCAAAAAAAATTCCCATTGGGATCACTGGAGGCTGTACAATGGAAGGAAGACACAAAAAAGCTGTGACTGGTGGGAGAAGTGGTAACATAAACATTTCTCTGCCTTCCCCTGGGGTCACTGGAGGGCATAGAAGGGGTAAGATGGAGGGTTGATAGCTGGAAGAAAAGTTTCTGTATTTCATTTGGGGTCAATGGTGGCTATATAATAGGAGAAATGGGGAGATGACAGTAACAGGCTGGATCTACCTTTCTGATCTCACACATTATGGGATTTGTGGTTTTAGGACAGCTGTGAGTCCCAGGTTGGAGACCATTGGCCTTCTGGATGCATCAAGTACTATTTGTTCTTTGTTATTTTATAACACCAAGGAATTGGTATAGTAAGTACAGTCTAAAACTAATCAGTACCTATTAAGTGCAATAGAAGATCCCCAATTATTATGTAATTGTTAACTATGTTTGTTTTTTATCACATATGTATATACAGTATCTTACAAAAGTGAGCACACCCCTCACATTTTTCGTAAATATTGCATTATATCTCTTCATTGAGCAACATTGAAGATACAAAATTTTGATAAAATGTAAAGTAGTGTACAGCTCACATGGCGTAATTATGGGGTGCATTTCTGCACGTATTTGCACGTCACTATGCCCAAAATGTGCCCCGCAATTATGGTGATTCATAGCTCTCTGTGAGAGCTATGAATCACGTCCGTTTCCCCCAGCATATAATACGTGCGTATTGTACACCGGGAGAGAGAAGTGGCATGTCACTTCTTTGCGGCACTTACGTGACATGTATAATAGCAGTGAATGGGGCAACCCCCATCCCCCATGCTTTAGATGTATGTGCTTATCCGCATGTACTTCTAAAGCACCCGGCGTATTGCAGCGCATACAGTATGTGCAGCAATACGACCATTGAACATACCCTAACAGTGTGCCCTCAAAATAACTCAACATGCAGCCATCAATGTCTAAAATGATGGCAACAATAGTGAGTACACCCCTGAGTGATAATAGACAAACTGTGCCCAAATGGTCAATATTTTGTATGGACACCATTATTTTAGTTTCACAGGTTGCAGTCATTGGAATCCTCTTCCACTCCTCTATGATGATATTAAACAGCTGGTGGATGTTAGAGACCTTGCTCTCCTCCACTTTCCATTTGAGGATGCCCCTAGATGCTCAATAGGGTTTAGGTCTGGAGACATACTTGGCCAGTCCAAAACCTTTACCCTCATTTTCTTTAGGCAGTGATGGTCTTGGAGGTGTGTTTGGGGTAGTTATCATCTTAGCTTCCAAGAGGAGGGGATCATGCTCTGCTTCAGTATGTCAGAATACATATTAGCATTCATGGTTCCCTCAATGAACTGTAGCTCCCTACAGCTGGCAGCACTCCTGCAGCCCCAAGCCATGATACTCCCACCACCATGCTTGACCGTAGGCAAGACACACTTGTCTTTGTACTCCTCGCCTGGTTAATGCCCCACACGCTTGACACCACCTGAACCATATATGTTTATCTTGGTCTCATCAGACCACATGAAATGGTAATCCATGCCTTTAATCTGCTTGTCTTCAGCAACCTGTTTGCAGGTTTCTTTGTGCATCATCTTTAGAATAAGCTTCCTTCTGGGATGACAGTCATGCAGACCAATTTGATGCAGTTGGCAGCATATGGTATTAACACTGACAAGGCAAACCCAAACCCATCCACACCCCCTTTAACATCTGCAGCATGTTGCAGCACTCTTATGTCTATTTTGAATTGACAATCTCTGGATATAAACTTTTTTTTGTCGACCATGGTGAGGACTGTTCCCAGTAGAAAATGTTTGTTTTAAACTGCTGTATGGTCTTGGACATGTGCTGCAGCTCAGTTTCAGAGTGTTGGCAATCTTCTTATAGCCTAAGCCATCTTTATGTAAAGAAACAATTTTTTTTCAGATCCCCAGAGAGTTCTTTGCCATGAGGTGCCATGTTGAACTTTCGGTGACAGTATAATAGAGCGTGAGAGTGATGATACCAAATTTAACACACCCGCTCCCCATTTCCACCGTATACCTTGTAACATTAACAAGTAAGATGATACCATGGAGAGAAAATGGCAAGTTAGGAACAATTTGTCAATTTTTACTAAAAAGTGTACACACTTTTGTTGCCAGAGGTTTAGGTTTTGACGGTTATGTGTTGAGTTATTTAGAGGGCACACCAAAGTTATTATGTTTTACAAGCTGTACACTGACCACTTAACATTGTATCAAAGGGCCCATGTATGAAAACTGTTTAAGTCTAAAACTCACTTTTTTGCCCATAGTAAACCTATGGGGAAAAAAGTGAGTTTTAGACCCAACAGTTTTCTACATGTGGCACCAAATGTCATATTTTTCAGTATTGTCCATGAAAGATGTAAAATAAGATTTACAAAAATGTAAGGGGTGTATTTTGTGAGATTACTGTGTTATACTTTACAATCTACAAAATATTATCAAATATCATTTATGTTAATTCAATTATAAGGTTGTATCTTGTACTGTAACTTCAAAATTTTTGAACCTTTTGTTTTTGAAATTTTAAACTTTAATTTCTTTAAAAGGTTCTGTACCTAAGGAAATTCCACACTATTTGTACTCACAAGGAATGCCTGTACTGGCCTTACGTGTGCTCATTTGTCCCATTGCATGCCAGCACAGGTTTTAGAAAGGTGGAAAAAAAAATTTTGGGGGGGGGCCCTTTCACTTTTTTAGTGCTTGGACCCAACCTTTACCCTATTGCAGCCATTTCGGGAGGATGTGTTGCTTGAAGCATCTCAAAAACACTGGGTTTAGGACTCAAAAGAGAGGGTCACACACATCAGCTCGAAGCTGGATAGGACCACTGAGAAATTATTAAGTAGAGTAGACAGTAGAGGTCCTCTGGGTCTTCAAGATTGTGGCAGCCTCAAAGCCCATGCTTTCCCTAAAACTCTGAGGACAGCTGTGAGTCCCAGGTTGGAGACCATTGGCCTTCTGGATGCATCAAGTACTATTTGTTCTTTGTTATTTTATAACATCAAGGAATTGGTATAGTAAGTACAGTCTAAAACTGATCAGTTCCTATTAAGTGCAATAGAAGATCCCCAATTATTGTGTAATCGTTAACTATGTTTGATGTTTATCACATCTGTCTATACAGTATCTTACAAAAGTGAGCACACCTCTCACACCCAACCTTATCCAATATTGCAGCACATTTCAGGGAGCTGACTGTGTATGCTTGTAGCACTCTCTACTAAACACTGGGTTTAGGACTCAAAAGAGAGGGCCACACACATCAGCTCGAAGCTGGATAGGACCGCTGAGAAATTATTAAGTAGAGTAGACAGTAGAGGTCCTATGGGTCTTCAAGATTGTGGCAGCCTCAAAGCCTATGCTTTCCCTAAAATCTAGTTTGGAAGGAAATGTAGGAGATCTGTATAGTGGTGCTATTTAGTTAATTGAAACTTTAAAGGGATTAACCATATTTTTTTAAGAATACTCCTGTCCATTTCAAATGAAAAAGTTATAGCCACTTTTTCTCTCAAATCCAATCCTGCATTATCCTCACTCTCCTGTGGCCATCTGTTTTCTTCCAGTCTTGATCAGAAAGGGCTGCCAATCACCCACTGCAGCGGTCACAAGCCATTGGCTGACATCGAAGTAAGTAATAAGTAAGCACTCCAAACGGTCATGTTAGCCAGTGGTACGTGACCTCTGCGGCCAATTAGCTGCTGCAGCGGTGACTTCACATTCAGATCAAGACTGGAAGACTATCAGAGAGTGAAAACAGTGCAGGATTGGATCCAAGGCGAGAGAAGAGGTGAGTATAACTTTTTTTATTTTACAGGTGCAGCTGCATGCTAAAGAAAAATAAATAATTGGATGACCCTTTTTGTAGTAGAGCTTTGCAACTGTGCTGACAAGCAAAATTTTTAGTTTTTACTTAAAGTTACTGTACACATTAAAGTTAGCATACCATCACTGTATTCATAGTTCTGGGTTTGTATGAGCAAGGCAATACATATATTACTTATAATCATATTCTAAAACCAGAACCTAAGTAGAAAACAGGCAGTTCCTGTATGTTTCAACAAACCAAGTAATCTAAAGATTGGATCCAGCAAGCACACAATTCTGCTCATAACATACTGCTTCTCTGCATTTTTCATAACATTCATCCCAATGATGAGTATTATTTGTGCACTTGAATGTATCTTCCCTTTCCATGTAGGTTATTTCAGATACCAACACCTGGGTATTCCGACTGAATAAACACCATCACATTAACTCCTGTAGCTGCAGATGCAGCATTTAGTACATGCAAGCCAAATCCATTTATGATTTGAGCTCAGTTTAAGAGCAGAGATTATTTTGCTGGCATGTGGAGATGGTATTTATATACATACAGTACAAGCCGCATTTGCTGCCTTTTTTAAATAACACACAGCATAGATAGAATAAATCTCATATTTGCAGATCAACAGTTTTCAGTGTCTCCTGTAGGCAAGTTGTAGGGTGGTAATGTAAATCTGCTATATTCTTCCACCTCGACTGCAGTGCTCTCCCATGACATCATAAAGAATGAGAAGTGATGATAATGCACTTTGTAGAGATGCAATTACTTTAAGTATATATTGGGCAAGAAAGATGCAAGCTAATCTTGTTACCCGCCATTTAACGACCAGTGTATTAATCATAGCCATTATACCTTAATGACTGCTGTTTACTGCATTCTGTTTTCTTTTTTCAAGACAGCTGCTATTTATATGAACGATTGCTAATCCTTATCCCTCTGTATTACACAGCTATAAGCAAACACTATGTAAAGCTGCGGTTCCAAAAAAAGGGTTTTTGCTTGATGGATTTTTACCCATCCTTTTTGACAATTCACCCCAAAGGCTCCTTTGATAAATTCGAAATTTAAAAGCAGGGTTTAAAAAGCTGTCGTGGTAGAAAGGGGCCCCTTTACCCCCTTTTTGATTCTATTTAGCCTTTACCCCATAGATTTTTTTTCATATAATATTCAGGGGCGGACTGGGAATAAAAAAACAGCCTGGCACAAAACCCCACGCCCACTACAAAATCCGCTTAAAAAATGTCCCCCTTTTTCTCCAACCTCGCCACTTTTCTAAAAAAAACTCACCTAAAGTGCTTCAACGGGGATTTTTGGGGTTTTTGATGGTTTTTGGTCTTTTTGCAGAAAGGCGAGGTTAATGTGTACATTTCTCAAACAAAAAAGTATCAAAAAATGCACCAAAAAAGCTCTGGTGAGACCCCCCTACATAAACTAAGAAAAAAACAATGGGGAGAGAAACCCCCACAGTAAGTGTGCGCCTACAACAGGACAAGCCCACGCTGAAAATTATAAAGAAAACCCAAATAACCAAAAACCCCACCAAACACATCAACAGTAGTCAGGCACACCACAGAATACAGCACGATTCATCACAAAGAAAAGCAGGCTCACGGAATCAAACTTGATGGGGGTTTTTCTCTCTCCTTTTCTTCTTCTGGCCCAACCCCCTGACGTCTTCCCATGGGTTTTTTTTCCTTCCATTTTTTCCTCTGTCCAGTACAGAAAAACAAAAAAAAAAATTTCTTTTCCCCGTCATACCATCCCCGTGAATTTTAAAAAAATAATTTAGACTTTCCCCTCTTTTCCGCACTTTCCTTCAATTCCCCCAAAAAGGATGTTGACCCCAAAAAAAAAAAATTAAAAATTCAGATAAGGGCAT
>JAODAL010079406.1:0-12587 GCA_025379985.1 Phyllomedusa bahiana | reverse complement strand
GGTCCTAAAATAGGGTGAGAGCCCCTCAGCAGGAAGCAATTCTTTAGAGCCAGCTTTATGGCAGTAATTCGCGATCAGCTATGTAAATTCTTTCGAGAGGAAAGTTTAAGAAAAAAAAAAAATTGAGTTTACCAGAGGAGGATCTCTGCAGAGACACGCCGGCACAAAAAAAGAACCCAAACTTCAAATAAAAAGGGCGGTTAGGGTCTGGGCGAGACAGGCCCGGGAAAGCCGACGGGGGAATGCAGCTTTGAGCTGGTTGAAGGCTTCTTGAGCTTCTGGAGGCCAGGATTTGGGATTGGCCCATTTTTTCTTAGTTAGAGCCACCAAGGTAGCCACAAGTGTAGAGGAAGTGTGGGAAAAAATTGTCTATAAATATTGGCAAATCCCAAGAAACGCTGAATGGCCCAAGGCCCACCGGGTTGTGGCCACTGTAACACTGCGGAGAGTTTAGATGGATCCATCCGGAGGCCCTTATCTGAGATGATGTACCTAAGAAGGTTAAGCTGGTACGTTCAAAGGAGGCACTTCTCTGGTTTGGCAAAAAGTGATGGGTGCGGAGTCGCCTGAGGACCTGGCGGACGTGGTGGCGATGAGTCCCCGAGATAAAGGGGAAAAAATTAGACTATGTCCAAGTAAACGATCACACAGAGGTAGAGTAGTCCCAAAAGATTCATTGACAATTTCTGAAATACAGCAGGGGCGTTTACAGAAAACCGAATGGCATAACCAAATACTCAAAATGGCCACCCCGCGTATTAAACGCAGTTTTCCATTCATCGCCTTCTCGAATGGGGATTTAAGTTATAAGCACCCTGTAGATCCAGCTTGGAAAGATTTTCGCGCCTCGCCCGGCCGGGCAAAAAGTTCGGAGTCAAGGGCAGAGGGTAGCGGTTTTTAAACGTAATTTATTTAAGCCCCGATACGATGCAGGGCCGGAGAGCCCGTCTTTTTCTCCACATAAAAAGAAGCCAGTTCTGCCCCGAGACGAGGACTTACGAATTAAGCCTTTACGGAGGTTTTCCATGATGTACTCAGACATGGCCTTAGTCTCCGGGACGGAGAGGGGGTAGACCTGGCCCCGGGGAGGAGAACAGCCCGGTTGCAGATCAATGGGACAATCATAAGGCCGGTGTGGAGGAAGCGTTTCGGCCAGTCATTCCGGAAAGGCGTCACCGAAATCCCTGTATGGCGTAGGTAGGCCTGGTGGAGGCTTGGCAGATTTCAGGGAGGCGACCTGAGGAGCAGGTTGTGGCTTCGACAGGCAACGTGAGAGACACGCGGAACCCCAACGCATGACTTCACCTGTGCTCCAATACAAGGTCGGGGTATGGTCCTGCAACCATGGGAGGCCCAGAAGAATTTTCGTGAGGAGGATCAGGCAGGATGAGAAGTTGCAAAGTCTCCTTGTGAAGAGCCCCAATCTGCAAGGAGAGGGGGGCAGTACGGAAGCGGATAGCGTCCTTAAGGCATTCGCCACTGACCGACGAGACAAACATGGGTTTCTAAAAAACGAATACTTTATTATTACAAATTCGTAAAACCATTAGACCGAAGTCTTCAAAATATAACACAAGAGTGATACTTATGTTTAGTTGCGGGGAGACCCCCGTACAAGACCGAGGTCCTATTGCACCAAAGGTGATAGACAAAATTCCTGTGTCCATAAGATTTCACCATAGCCGCGTGGCGGAGACCATTCGTCGGCGTCCCAGGTGCATGAGGTCCTGTGTAGAAGCCCGAACTCTGGGCAAACGAAGGAGTACTCGGAGACCGAGCGGAGCTGCCAGCATGTGCGACGTTTCAGGGAGGCTCCTCCCCTTTCTCAAGCATGCGCAGAACAGGAACAGCCACCATCTTATAGCTGCATCCCTTGAGACCTTCCATTGTAAGTATCCAATAGAAACCTTAAAAGTAGCAAAAATAAAAAACAATAAATCAACACATCTAAAAAAGGCTTTCAAGCTAAAGGGTTTTCATTAATTTTTCCCTTTCGGGGCTAGAGCCCCCAAATGATGTATCCACCGCGCCTCCCTTTGTAACAAATTTTTTTGTAAATTTTTTCTCATCTGCATGGTTATGTTGGAATAATACTTATTACTGTGTGCAACAACCACTTCTGTATGTATTGCATGTGTGAGCCCTTTGTAAGGGATATTGTCATTGTTGATAAAGTTAGGCTGTTTAAAAAAAAAAAACTGTGAGAGGAAGACACAGCTCAGATTTTGTTTACTGCAGATGGAAAGATAGATTCCAGACATGTTCTCATGTGTGCTGAGAAGTTATACTTGTTCTCTTCAAGAATAAAGTTCCTTTGCTGTTCAACTTATGGATAATGATTGGATAATCTGCTGCTAAACAGGTTATGGGCCCAGTATCCAGTATCCCATTATCCAAGTATTCCAGTATCCAAAACAACAGTAAATTAAAATTTTAAAATAAAAAGAAGAAAAGATGGCTGCTTTTAGCAATCCTGTAAAATTCTCAGTGCCGAGCCTGAAAAAACCAGAACTCCCAAATCCTGGAAAAAATTCAAGGTGAAGATGCTTCTAAAAAGAAAAGGGTACGTGGAATTATACACAGGAGCAGAAGCCGACCCCTCCATCAGAGGAATGGATAGAGGGGACAGAAAGCACAGAGCACTATCTCCCCTTTAATTTTTGATGATGACCGTTGTACACATATGCAAATGTACATGCAAAGGAATGTGGGAAGAGCTGCAAAAAGTCCCAAGAAAGAAAAAAATCTCGGCCAATAAGCTTTCCCAAATTTGAGGAAACTGTTTGGGTTTGGGTTTTAAAGAAAGGGGGGGCCAAAAATTAATTTTAGGACAAAATCAGGGGAAACCCCCCTAGAAATAGTGGAGCGCCCTGCGGGAATAGGGGGGAAAACAAAAAAGCCCTTCCATGTTGCTCCCACTGTTCCTAAAGGCGGTTTTCTCCCGGGAAAGTTTATGACAAACTGGCCCACTGGACTAGATGCAGGGCCTGAGGGATGAGCTCCCCATTAGAATATTTTTAAAGGAAAAGTTTGTGGATGATACAAAGAGGGAAAAAACAGAGGGGGTACAAGGGGGCGTGATATGTAAAACCAAAAGAATCTGCTTTAAAAGGACTCAGGATCATCCCAACACAAAAAGAGTCATATAAAGGAAACACGTAAAATCCCTTTTGTATGCGGGGAAAACGGGTTTCCCATATAAAAAAAAAAATTGCAAAATTTTGGAAAAGGGCAAAAATTAAATTCATTTTAAAGAAAAAAGGGAAACCCAATTTCAGAAAGCCAAAAGTGTTTTAAAAAAAGAAAAGAACACGGGTGTGTGCTGAAATCAACCCATTTTTTTACAAGAACGGCAGATCAGCAAAATGAATGGTGCTAGACTGGGTTTGGGCCAAAGCCACATGCCAAATAAAAAGAAGTTTCTTTTCTAACCTGGCCCAAAAGGGCAAATCAAAAAAGTCATCTTAGCCAAATGGTCGGGTATATAATTTTTAAAAGGGGAAAAATTTAGGAAATGGGTTTACCTCCAATCCCCCAAAGTCTCCCCAACCCAAAAACCCCAAAAAAGGTTTCCCAAAGTAAAAGGATGTCCCTTATTTTAAAAAGTCTTAAAAAGAAAATTTGTTATCAGTGAAGAAACTCAAAAAGGGGGGGGGAATGTATTTACTTTTATGGAGGGCAGCTGCACTCATCACAAAGAGGGTCATACTGTCTTGCAAAAGGAAAAAATTAAAAAGGGAAATTGTACCAGTTAATTATCAGGAGGTTTGTTTTTTACTGTCAAACAAGAAAAAGGAAAATTTGCTTTCCAATGTGTGGGGCATCGACGCCCTTTGGGCGGGGGGGGAACCAAAAAGCAAAAAGGGAAAGCAGTTCGGGAAAAAGAGCTTGTTAGGGTTTTTAAAATTTTGAAAAAATTGCAGTCAGGGGATGAAGTTTACTTGCTCCCTTTTTAAAGGGAAAAAATTTGCCCGGGGGAAAAATAATTTTTAAACAAAAGCACCCCGAATCACCCCACAGCCAGGGGTTGATTCTTTTCGATGTGTGTGGCCCCCAAATGAGTATTTAAAAAACCACCTGGAAAGAAAAAGATATTTTCTCCCCTTTTTTTTTGATGATTATTTCCAGATTTTACAATTGTTGTACTTGTTCCACAGAAAAAGATGAAGTTGCAGAGAAACTAAAAAGAGTACCTAGTGAAGTATCCAACAAATTTGGAAAAAAATGCCAAAAGACTTTGGGCCGTGTGCCCAATGGAACTGAAAAACACAATTGGAAAGGCAAAAAGCCATTTTAAAAAAAGAATGGAATGTGTTCCGATTTAACCTTACCATCCCAAACCAAAAACAAAAATGGTGCCCGCAGAGGGGGAAAAAAAACCAAACCCCCTTTGTGAAAGGGGAAAGAAGTATGCTTTTTGTTTGCCAATTTTAAACAACGACATATTGGGGAGAAGAAATTAAATGACTCCCTTGCTATCTTAAAAAAACCAGTTTTACCGGGGGAAAGCTAAAAAGAAAACTCCATATGAGAAAATGGAAAAAAAAGAAGCCGGGAAATTAAAGCCCCACAAAAAAATTTATTTGGAAGTAAAGCATTTGTGCATGTTCCTAGAGAAAGCGTAAAAAAGGGGAAGCTCTTTGCTAAGGGGAAGGAGCCTGGTAGGCTACAGAAAAAACCCCAAAAAGGATACAGAATCCTGCCCCCAGAGCCAAAAAAGGTGACAATCAGCGAGATGTAGAAAATAGATGAAACTCCTTTATCACTAAAAATTTCATAAAAGTTACCCCAGAAAATTCCCTTTTGAGCCACAGAAGAAACCCCCAGTACTCAAACTCAAAAAAAACAAGGGGAAAAAGGGACGCTGAAAAGTGGGGGTTCGACTCTAAGTTACGGGAAGGGGGAAAACTTTTAAAATTACCTGCTAAAATTTCAGTCGGGGAGAAAAAAAACTGGTTGCAAAAAAGGGGATTCCCCAAGCTAAATCCCCTGTTTTTACATGGGGGAAGAAACATTGTGAGTCAGGCCTCGGGTGGGGAAGAGTTTCAACTATTCCCGGGCCATGAAAAAAAAGAAATGGTTTTAAAGCTGCAGATGAAGAAAGGGGAATCTCTTCAACAGCTTCGGGACATGGAAAATTACCAAGCCCCCACGGGGGAAAGAAAGAAATTTTGGGTTGAAAAGTGGTTTTTCCCAAAACAAAGTATGACTCTGATGGAAACGGTGCATAGTTTTCAAGGCAAAAATAGTTGCAAAAGGGTACTTACAAAAAATTTGGAAAAGGGATTATGATGCTAAATTTTCTCCAGCCCGCAAAACAAAAAAACTTTTAAAGAGTGTTAATGTCTGTAGCACCCCGGGTGAAAAAGCAGGGAAAGTAAGACATTAGGGACATTAAAAAAAAGCTTTTCTAAAGGGTTTGACATTGAAGAAAAAGGGGTATATGATAACCAAAAGGTTATATTAAAAAAGGGGAAAGAAAAAACCTTGTGTGTAAATTTCCCAAAAAAATCTTTTAGGGGCCAAAAAAAAATCGCAAGACCCGGGGGAAAAACCAAGGGGAATGACGTTCTGATGAAAAGGGGATTTAGAAGAAGTCAAGCTGATCCGTGTTTATACACTAAATGTAAAACAGATAAATGGGGTGTATTTTCTTTTATGTTTATGATGTCTTTATTAAACTCTTTAAGAAAAAGCTGAAATTTTAAAAGTAGGAACAATTTTTAACCAAAATTTTTAAACAAAGGACCCTTTTAAAGGGGAAAAATTTTTAAAGGGGGAAACCAGATCCAGAGGGGAAGGGAAAAGGAAGTTTCCTTCTCAACCAGGGAAAACTAAAATTGTCACCCGTTTCCCCAAACCCGTTTGGAAAAGTCAGGGAAACCAAAGGCCCCTTCAACACCCAAAGGATCCATTTACCTAAAGTGGAAGGGGGAAGATGATCTACTACCCAAACATGAGAGTTAAAAAGAAAAAGGGAGTGGGGGCACTTCATAACATAGCCACCCAAAAAAACTCTTTCCCGATATCACAGCGGGCAATGGGTATACTGGGGCCCACGTGTAAGTAAGCCACATCAAAGAAAACTGGAATGCAAGGGTTTAAAAAAGGGCCTTCAATATTAAGCAAAATCAAGACTTGAATTTTTAAAAAAATTTTGCAAAAAAGGTGATTTTAAAAACCCCACAGCCTTTTTGTGGGGCGGGAGGGCTGGGCCCGGGGAAATTTTAAAGGTCGAAAGTCAAAAAGCGGTTACTTATTTAAAATTTGGGGGAAAATCCAATTTTTTGGTCAAGCCCGAAAGCAAAGGGGGTCAGGGTTTTTTTTATCAAATTTCGAGGCAGAATACATTTTGCAGTCTGCCGGGCAAGAAGTAATTTGGTTTTTAACCCAAATGTTAGAGGTTTTTGGTAAAAATTCCCAAATCAACCTGTTTAAAGTTAAAGAAGAAACCAAGGATGTATTTAAAATCCCCCCCAGCGTGAAAGGATCAATGGCCCGTCTAAAAACATGATGTAAGACATCACCAAACCCGCGAGATTTAGTGGAACATGGGTATCATTGACTTTGTTCTATGCGGAAAAAAGACAAGGGTGATAGCTGATTTCCATTTACAAAGCCATTGCCAAGGGAACCCCAAATTTGTGATTTTGGAAGATGATTTGGGGGTTTTTTGGATAAGTAGTTGTTGGTTTGGGGGGGTTTTGGAAAAATATTTTTTATTGTGTGCAACAACCCTTCTGTTGTTTTGCATTGTGACCCTTTTGTAAAGGGATATTACTTTGTTGATAAAAATTGGGCTGTTTAAAAAAAAAAGTTTCAGACAATTTCCATGTGGCTGAAAATTTCTTGTTCTTTTTCAAGAATAAAGTTCCTTTTTCTGTTCAATATGGATAATGTTGGATAATCGTGAAAAAAGTTACTTTTTTCAATATGCACCAAACTATCCAGATACACTATGTCTCTCAAAGGGCAAAATGTCGTCCCAACTGTTTTTTTCCCCCATACTTTTTTTTCCCTTTTCATTTCTACACTAGAGAATCCTTATTTTAAAATTCCTTGCCAAAATCCCAAAACCCTGTTCTGCATAATTAAAAGGCGAAACTACTATTCCCCAACTAAGGGATATTCCATAAAAAAAGGGGGTTGTCACCCTGTAAAAGCACATGATTATCTATAGATAAGTGCCCTTGGGGAAAATCAGTAGGGCAAACCCAAGTGCTGGTAAATAAGACTAAAGAAAAAAACTTTGATTAAAATTTAAAATAAGGATGTTTAAGTGTGATAAAAAGAAAGAAAAAAAGTATGGGGAAACATCTTTGGGCCCCACATTTTCCCTTTTGAGAGACATAGTGTACTGAGATTGTTGGTGCAATTGGAAAAAGAAACCCATGCAGAGGGAAAACAATTCCAAAAAAAATTTGTTACAAAAGGGAGGCGTGTGGTACACGTTTGAGGCTCACCCCCCAAAAAGGCATTAAATGAGAAACTTTATTGAAAGCCTTTCTTTAGATGTGTTGTTTTTAAATTGTTTTTTATTTTTGCTATTTTTAAAGGTTTCTTTTGGATACTTACTTTGGGAAAGGGTTTCAAGGGTTTGCAGCAAAAAGGGAATGGGGGGTTTGTTCTTTTTTTCGGCAGGGCTTGAGAAAGGGGAGGAGCCCCCCCGAAAACGTCGCACACGCGGGCACTCCGTCGGTCTTAGAGTACTCCCGGGTTTTTGCCCAAGTTCGGGCTTCAAAGGGGCCCCTTCATCCCACCTTGGGACCCGAGGGGTTGGTCCCCCGCCACGGGGGGCCTATGGTGAAACCCTTAGGGACACAGGAATTTTTGCCCCCTATCCCTTTTGGTCCCTAAAGGCTCGGTCTTGAAGGGGGTTCCCCCGAAACCAAACAAAAGTTTTCCCCTTGGTTATATTTTGGGAAACAAAGTTTGTTTTTCTGGCACGCTTAAACCCGGGTTTCCCCTGGGAAAAGGGGGGGGCTTTTCCCAACCTACAAAGGTTTTTCCCTCGGCGCCCATCCGGGGGGAGGAAGGGGTGGCCCTGGTACTGGGGAGCCCAAGGGGGGGGAAAAATGGCAAGGACCGGAAACGACCTCCCTTTGAAGGCGGAAGCTCTTGTTGCCTTTCGGCGAACCGAATTTGGGACTCTGGTGGCTAAGTGGATTTAAGCACCCCAAAGCGGGCCGGGTAGATCCCAGGGGGCGGTTTCATCCTTGTTCGCCCGGGAAAAGACCTTGCCAAAATTTGTTGCCACCGGGGGCTTGGTTATTCCGTCCAGCTCCGAAGCGAGGGGGTTTTCCAAAACCGGAAAACCCGAATACGACCGAACGTGGTTTCGCCCTAAAGAAGCCGGAGCAGTGCTGGGGGAACCCGAAGATGGGCCGGTTTTCCCAAAAGACTGTGCAAAAAAACCCCCGGAAAAGGGTTTGGGGTAAAATTGTAGGGGTTTTCCCCCAATCCCAAAGTGGGTACCCACTATAGTCTCCAGACAAGAGGCTAAATTATAAAGGGCCCAAACCTTGGTCTTTATTGTGGGGGAAATTTGATGCCCCATCACCCTCTAGGTGAATGGACACTGGCGTAAAACCCAGGGCATTTTTTTGGGGGTTCTCCATCGTAGAGTGGGGGGACCCAGCGGGAATCCCGAGCGGGGTCCAGAACCCGGGAGCGGGTTGGGCTTTTGGGATGCCGGAGAAAAGGGGGATGCAGGGGGGCCCGGCGGCAGGGGGGGGAGGTAGACGGGCCGCCGGGGGTTCGGGAAAAAAGGCCCGGTAGCTGGTAAAAACGTTGGTTTCTGCGGGGCGATTTCCCTGGGTGAAAACAAGAGGTCGGGGCAGAGGTCCCTGGGGGAAAAACCCCAAAGGCCGGGTCCTTTCTGTAATGCAGAGGGGGGTTTCGCGGGGCCCCAAACCCCCAAAGAAAAAGAAAGTTAAGAAAAGGGCCAGGGACGGGTTTAAGTGGGCCCCCCCGGTTTTCCCACCAGAGCCCGCCGCAAAGCGGGAAATGGACTTCCCTCCCGGCGTGAGGAAACCAGGTTTCCTACCCCCTTCCCCGGGGCCCCCTTGCTTGCCGGAAATGGCGGGCCCAGGGGGTAAAGCGTAGGTACAAAGTCGTTTTCCAGAGGCGTATCGGGGCAGGCAGAAGGAAAAGGGCAGGCGGCAGAGGTTCTTTGGTCAGAGACGGCAGGGGGGCCCAGGGGAGGCGGGCAAACAGGCAAGGTCGGGAAAAAAGTAAGCAAGCGGATTGGGTTTTAAAACGGGTAATCAATAACAAAAACCCCAAAACACTCTCTAATCTCACGGAAAACACCCCCCAAGACACGCCCTAAACCTCCCCCACACATGAAAATTACACCAAGACACACCCTCAAAAACCTCCCCCCAATCACATAAACACTAAAACCAAAGGCTTGCCTCTAACCTCCCCCCCACCCACATGACATTACCCCAAACCCCTGGGCCCTCCCCCTCCCGAATCACATGACATTACCCCAAAACCCGAAAAACCCCTTTTAAACCCCTGCCCCATCACATGAAAAATTACCCCAAGACAAAAACCCCCTTCCCCTCGCCCAATTCAAAAAATAGACCCAATTACAAAAAACCCCCAAAAGCCTTTAAATCCTTCCCAATCCCCATGCCCAATTCACCCAAGACCCCGCCTCAAACCCCTCGCCCAATCACAGGCACTAACAACCAAAGAAAAACCCCCTCAAACCCTCCCCCCCATCACATGACATTACACCCCAAACCCCGCCTCAAACCCCTCGCCCCAATTTCACATGACATTTAACCCCAAGACCGCCAACCTTTCGCCCCCCATCACATGACATTACCCCAAGACACACTCTAACCTCACCCAATCACATGAATACACCAAGCCCAGCCCTAACCTCGCCCAATAAATTAAAAATTTAAACCCCAAAAAAAACCAGAAACATGGCCATACTCATGCTAAAAAAGCGGATGAGTCTAAATCACGCACAAAGGCAGCAAAAACCCCCCATGATTAGAGAAAAATAGCCAGGTGCAGTGAGGGTGGAACACATTTTTCCTCCACTGGGGGAAATAAAAGCTGCCCCTTAAAATTGACTTTATTACATAGCATGCGAAAAAAAAAAAAAAAAAGCCGCAGAAAACCATTGTTGGGAAACTATACAGATACAAAAATACCCTAACCCACCCGCTCGAAACCCTTCCATGCATGGGGGGGGGGGCGGCTGCGGTTTTCTACTTGCACCCAGCCCCCCAGTCTGTTGGGAAAGGGAAAAAAAAAAAAAAAAAAAAAACATTTTCACATACTGGAAAAAATATAAAATATGAGGTATTTTTAAACATAAGGGCCACATATTGTAAGCCTCCAACCCCCCATAAAGGTTTCATTATTGGAGGGTCCCTACACCCCTTTAAAAAATCACAAAATACACAGAAAAATGGGAAAAAAATTACTAAAAAAAAAACCCGAAACTTGGGCCTACTCACTGCTAGAAAAACTGAGAGAGTTAAACACGCACAGGGAGCACAAACCCCCGCATTAAGAAAATCCCCGGGCATGATGGATGGTAACCCATTTATCTCTCCATAGGGGGAAAAAAGCTGCACCTTAAATTGACTTTATTCACTAGATGCAAAAAAGAAAAAAAAGCCCAGTCCTACGTTGGGAAACTTACGATCAAAAATACCGTAACCAGCCGTCGCCCCCCTTCCATGCAGGGGGGGGGGGGGGGCGGCTGCGGGTTTTCTAATTGCATCCAGTCCCCAGTACTGTTGGGCAAGGAAAAAAAAAAAAAAAAAAAAAACTATTTTCACATACTGGAACATAAAATATGAGGTATTGGTTAACATAATGGCCACTATATTGTAGCCTCCAACCCCATAAAGGCTCCTATCTATTGGAGGTCCACCCCCTTTTTTAAAAAATCACAAAATACACAGAAAAAGGGAAAAAAAAATTACTCAAAAAAAAAAGAAACAGGGGATACTCACTGCTAAAAAAAGCGAGATGAGTCTAAACACAGCACAGGGGGCAGAAAAAAAACCCCCTGCTTTAGAGAAAAAAAACCCGGTGCGCTGATGGGTGGAAAACCCTTTATCTCTCCACTGGTGGAAGGGAAAGGCACCTTAAATTGGGGACATCTATTAATAGCATGCGAAAAAAATAAAAAAGCCCGCGTCCATCGTTGGGAAACTTTCAGATACAAAATCCCCGTAACCACCCGTCGCACACCTTCCATGCATGGGGGGGGGGGGGGGGGGCGGCTGTGGTATTCTATTTGCATCCAGCCCCCTAGTTGGGAAAGGAAAAAAAAAAAAAAAAAACTTTTTTCACTAGGGGAACAATACAAATATGGGTTTTGGTTAACAAAGGGCCCCACAAATTTTGTAAGCCCCCAAGCCCCACAAGGCCCCTCATCATTGGGGGTCCCTCATCCTTAAATAAAAAATTTTCCAGAAAAATGGAAAAAATTACTAAAAAACCAGAAACTGGCCATCTCACTGCTGAAAAAAGTGAATAGTCTAAACACAGACAGAGCAGCACAAACCCCCCTCTTTTAGAAAAAAAATTACCAGGTCAGTGAGGGATGGTAACCCATTTTTTTCCCCCACTGGTGGAATGAAAGCTGCACCTTAAATTGAATCTATTAAAAAGCATGGAAAAAAAAAAAAGCCGCATACCATATTGGGAAATTAAAGATCAAAAATTTCCCCGTAACCCAGCCGCTCGCCCCCCTTCCCTTGCATGGGGGGGGGGGGGGGCGCGGGATTCTATTCTTTCCCCCCCGTAACTGTTGGGCAAGGAAAAGAAAAAAAAAAACTTTTTTCACTACTAACAATATAAATAGGGGTTATTTTTTTAACAAAATGGCACATATTGTAAGCCCAACCCCCCATCAAGGCTCCTCACTATTGGAGGCCCCTTCACTCCCTTAAAACAAAAAAATACACAGAAAATGGGAAAAAATTACTAAAAAAAAACCAAAACTGGCCCATAAACCACTGCTGGAAAAAAGTTTTGGAGAGTTAAACACAGAACAGAGGCAGCACAAACCCCCATGCTATTAGAGAAAAATACCGGGGTGCAGCTGTGGGTGGAAACCCCATTTACTCCCCATTCCCATGCAGGAAGGGTGGAGGGGTTTTGGCTTAAGGGTATTTTAATCTGTATGTTTCCCCGTATGGTACTGCGGGCTTTTTATTTTTCGCTGCTTGTTGAATAGATGTAAATTTTAAAAGGTGCAGCTTTCTTTTAGGGGGAGAAAAAGGGGTTCCCAACCCATCAGCTGCCCCTGGGTTTTTTTCCCTTAATTCATGGGGGGTTTGTGCGCCCTGTGGGGTTTTTAGACTATCCAGCTTTTTTCTAGCGTGGTTTTGGCCATTTTTTGGGTTTTTTGAGAATTTTTTCCCCCTTTTTTTTGTTTTTTTGGGAATTCACCAAGCTCCTCTAACCTCGCCCAATCAATGACATTACACAAAACCGCTCTAACTCCCCAAATCACATGATTTTTCACCAGAAACACGCCAAAAACCCCCCCGCCCAATACATGACTTTAAAAACCAACCCCACACCCTAAACCTCACCATTCA
>JAODAL010079405.1:0-12587 GCA_025379985.1 Phyllomedusa bahiana | reverse complement strand
AAGGGTGATAATAATAATAATAATTTTTTATTTCTATAGCCCAACATTTCCCGCAGAATTTCCCCAAACAAGGGTAAACATACAGTCATTACCTTTAAAAAAAGTACTAACAAATGAGCCCAAAAGGTGTGGGGGCCCGCTGTGAGAGCTTACAATCTATTAGGGGTTTAGGGGTGAAAAAATACGGAAAAGAAGTGCCAAGTTTACAATGGTCCGGCCCCTTGTTTCAAAAAATTAGGGGGGGTTTCAAGAAAAGGGGTTGAACCCTGCCACCCAACAGTACATCTTTTAAACAGATAAGTCCCTTGATCCCCAAGTGCAGGAAAAAGCGGTTTTGTGTGATAGCAGTTGGGGATTTTGGTGGGCCGCCCCGAAAAGATGTATTTTCGGGGCCCTCTAAAATGTGAGGGTTGGAATGTCCCCTATCGCCCCCGGGGTACCCCATTTTCAGAGAATTGGTCCCCGCCGGGGTGAAATCTTGTGGGCGGGGCATGGGGGGGTTCGGATAATTGGGGAATGTAGTCAAATTAATCAGCGAGCGGAGGGGCACGGTAGGGGGGGGTTAGACAGAGACTAGGGAGGAAATGTAGGGAGGGCAGCGCTTGGAGAGTTTATGGGTGGAAAGAGTGCGGGTTTTTTAAACGTACCTTACTGGATGGGCAACCAGTGCGTACGAACAGGGGTAAGGCTCATAAGCGGCTAGAAAAAAGAAAAGCCTGGCTGCTGCTTTCTGGACGATTGGAGGGGGGAGAGTTTGCAGAGAGGGATACCGAAAAGGGGCAAAAAAGTTGCAGTATTTAAAAAATTAGGTGAATTAAAAAACCGAGTTAAAAAAGGGTTTGGATGCATTTCTGGAGCGTAAAAATTTAAAACAATTATAGTGACTGGGGATTCGGAGAGGGGCATTTTTTTCCAGGGTTTTTTTTCTGTTGCCAGTTTGGGAGTCAGGAAGGAATTTTTTCCCCTAAAATGAGGACAAGGGGCTTCTACCTATTGGGGGTTTTTCCTTTCCCCTCTGGATCAACCCCTTAGCACAACAGGTGAACTAGATGGACGACTTGTCTTTTTTTAGCCTTACAAAAACTTTTTAAACTAGAAATATGATTTTCAAATTGACCTTTTTGGGGTTTTTGTCCTGAAAAGTCCTGTCCTTTTTTATGTATACCCTATCCATTTGATGGGCCTAAGGTCCTTTGGAATTTTGATTTCTTTTTTTTTGGGTGATATTTTCCTCCTTTTTTTTTAAAAATTGCTCTTCCATTTTTAACATCCTTCTTTTTATGTGTAGTATTTCTATTTTAAAAAGATTTCGTTCTGTTTCTTTTATGTCACCTTTATTTTGTCAATTTTTCATCCTCAAATTGTATGATTATTTTTATTAATTAAGAACAAAAGGAACACTTATTCCCTTTTTTGTTCGAAGTCCTCAGGATATGCAAAAGTTGGCTTTTATTAATTCGGAGACCTCTGGGCCAATTTTCTTATCAAGGTACATACTGAGCGTTTTCAGAGTCCACCAAAATGTTTACCTCTTGTGTGGGCTAGTTTCTCTAGTTGCTTCAATGCGGTACCGCATGTCTGTTTTCAGTTGTGTCAGCACTGTTAACATCAAAGACATCAAGAAACCGCTGGCAACGCATTTGACCCATTTCACATTTGGTATATCATGTTTTGTGCCTTTATCATTGTTGCATCCAGTTACAAGAGCCGCAAGATCACTTGATTCATCAAGAGTTAAGTGATATGCACCATTCTTACTTCTGACTACTGCAGGAGGCTCAAGAGTTAAACCCTCGATACAGGGCAAGGCATTCCACAGGAAATGAAACAACATTATCCATAGCTACTGGATTTTTCTTATTAGCTGAGTTATGATTTTTATTCATATTGCCACAAGCTTGGTCAAGCTTAGGTCAAAAAACGCATCAAAAAACGCAATAGGAGAACAAGACGGGCCGGTAAAAAACACAAGAAGCGGAGGCAGGGGATATGCTCAGAAGAAGAAGACACGTTAACTCCTGATTGGAATTCCCAAAGGGACAATGTGCTTAATCTTTCTTCCTTAAAATTTAAACTGCCGATTAAATTTTGTCGGTATTAAATTTGGGCTCAGTTTTGTTCCAAACGAACAACTTCAATTTATTTAATACTATTGTGGACATCAATAAATTTATTCGTGCATTAACAATACGTAAAAATTTCTATAATAATGAAAATTATGACAGTAGTCTTTCTAATAGAGAAATAAGTGATAGGAGGAGAAATGAATATGCCATTTACCTTTCCATGACAGGGTGCTCTTTTAGATACTAAAATCTTTAGAAATCAATGGGCAGATCTTATAGGGAATACTCTATTGAGAAGCATCATTTAACATCCCCAATCCCTCATTTCACCCTCTCCGAACCCGCACAGATGCGTTTGACAGTTTTCAACACACAATGGAGAGGGAATTAAGGGATTTACATACTGATTGTCAAACTAACGATTTTGCATCAAATTTAACAAAAAAAACAAAAGAATTGCCTTGAAACAATTAATTGAAGAAAAAGATATTGTGGTCAAGATGGCCGACAATGGGGGGAAGGTGGTGGTCATGGACAGTGATATGTATAAGGAAGCTGCACTTAATATATTGGGAGATACATCTACATACAAGAGGTTAGATAGAGACCCCACAAATCAATATAGCGCCATTTTGTCAAATTTACTAAAGGAAGGAGTTTATCAAGGGACCATTGATGATAAGCAGTTTAAACATCTCATGGTAGAAGATCCTATCACACCTATCTTCCACGGACTCCCCATGGGGCACAAGTCCACCACCTCCCCCCCCTTGAGACCGATTATAGCGGGCATAGGTTCCCTTAATGAGAGGGTGTGTGAATGGGTGGATGAGTTGCTTCAACCCATAGTAATGTGTATACCTAGCTATGTAAAGGACAGTACACAGATCCTCAAAACTTTTGACAGCTTCTTCTGGCGAGAGGATTTTTCCTGGATTACGTGCGATGTATGCGCATTGTATTCATGTATTCCGCACGATTTGGCTTTAACTGCTTTGGCACACCACCTTTATTGCGACGACTCATATTCTGAAGATCTTATTGAGTTTATTTTGCAGTTGGTTGATTATTTATTAAAACATAATTTTTTCATTTTTAATGGAATACACTACTTACAGATACAGGGTGCCCCGATGGGGCCAAGTTTTCTCCTCTTTTGGCCAACCTTACATGGCTTGGTGGGAGGAAAAATATATTTTTTCCATTGAGAATCCTTTTTTCAGCTGCATAAGATACTTTGGCAGATTTATCGACGATATATTGGTGGTGTGGGAGGGCAATGATTTGGACATTGATTATTTTGTAAATTACCTAAACAAAAATCAGTTTAATTTAAAATTCTCTTCTACCAATAGCAGAACTCAGGCTTATTTTTTAGACGTACATTTATACATTAAGAACACTATTGTTTGTACATCTTTGTACAGAAAGAGCAGTGTGGGGAATACGATACTGCATGCAAATAGTAACCATCCGGCACATACCCTAAAAACTATACCAGCAGGGGAGTTTGTTAGAGCAAAGAGGCTGTGTTCTGAAAGTAGTGAATTAACTATGCAGAACAACATGATTCAAAAACGTCTAAAGAAAAGGGGCCCTCCCCAAAACATGGAACATTGATGGGGCAAAACTATGGTTTGCAAAGAGGAAAAGGAAAGATTTAATATATAACAAATTGGAAAAAAAACACAATGTAACAACTGCTCTCTGAATTTGTAACCCGCGTTACAGCAATCAATACAAACAGATCACCAAATTAATACAGAAAAATTTACCTATCCTTTGTCAAGACAAAACAACAGCAGAAATTATTAATAAAGGAGTTAGATATGTACCTAAACGTGGACGCTCCCTAGCAATGATTCTTTCCCCAAGCCTTTTCAGCGATACTGTTAGTGACATCTCATGGTTATCAGTTAAAGGTAACTTTCAATGCAGAGGATTGCGATGTAATATGTGTCAATACACAGAACAGATTTCGCATTTCTCTGCTAGACAAGGTGATCCTCTTTACAGTATTGATAGCTTCATAAACTGTAATTCTGAATCAGTTATTTATGCTATAAAATGCAAACAATGTGACCTCATTTATATTGGCCATACCATCAGAAAATTAAAACGGAGAATATATGAACATGATACCATATAAAAAAAATGGGTCATATGAATATTTCGGTGCTTCTAAACATTTTGCAACAATCCATATGGGTGAATGTCCAATTTCTGTTTTTTGTATAGAGAAGGTAAAACTTTGGGCCCCGAGGAGGAAATTTAAAACAATTACTTTTGAAGAGGGAAGCTTTCTGGATTTTTAATTTAAATACAGAATACCACATGGTTAACTATAGAAACGTACCTTGTATTATTATAAATTTTTCATAATGGTAAAAAAATATGTTTTTATGTGTTTTACCTATTTAGTTTTGTTTTAATTTGGTGTCAGTGATCATGAGTGGAGTGTGATTTGTCATTTCCGGACCCAAAGGTATTTAGTCTCTGTTTCCAAATGTATATGGTCATGCTATGATTAAGGGTTGAATACCCGAAACGCGTGAGCTTTAAATTTGCATGATTATTGGGAATTTTAATCTTCTTATCTTGAAATAAAGTTTGATACGAAGGAGCTGGAGAAAATCTTCATTCTTTGAATACTGGCTGTAAGGCCCATTTGAATCCATGGGCTAATCCGGCTCCTCACTTCCACCACGCTCTAGGAACTATGCCCTGGACTAATTGTTTGTATCAGAAGATCTCAGAACTGGGTGAAGCGTTCTTTCTTGCTTACACATAATCAATGTCCAGTTCAACTAAAATGGTGGTTCAAAGACTCCTTTTTCCGGCACTTTTTAATCTGTGGGTCAAACAGGGTTTTAAAGGTCATACTGCAATCCAGACAGGTATAGTCAATGTCCAAATTCAAATAAAATGATGGTTCAAATAATACTGCATTCTGGCACTTTTTAATTTGTGGGCCATGCAGGTTTAAGGGTCATGCTGTGGTACAAGGCAGGGATTGTGAATAGTCTGTGAGTATTTTTCTGTGACTCTTGTTGCCTAATGGTCTTGCCTAAGATGTAGCACATATCCATTTGACTGTTGTGGATGTTAATTCCAAACTTCTCCAACCCTGTTTGGGGGGGAAGAATGAAGGTGTTGTTCCTCTCCCATAGACTTTAATGGTCATCGGCGATTATCTATTATCGGATATCGGATATCGGCATGATAATTGACGATATCGACTATCGATCTAATGACGATAGTTGACGCAATCGCTCATCACTACTCACCATACATATCACTATCATACTGCTACCAAACAAATCCCACTATACCAAAACCAGCATTACCAATAACTCTACTACATAAGGACCTGATTATACCACAAGAACATGACCACATATTACCACCACAAAGTGACTGAATAATACCCCTACACTATTACTGATCAGTACACAAAGACCAATAGTTCCGCCATATAGTGTCCATATAGTGGTATATACCAGTGTACACAGGCTCGGCAGACTGTATATAACCACCATACAGTGACCATAGAGTGGTAGATAGCAGTGTACACAGATTATGTGATTAAAGCGTAGTTACATCTTGTGACTCACAGGTGACGTTTCTCTGACGAGTCGTTGACTTTCCCTTTTGTTCTGCATCTGGTCCAGACCGCCATGACATCTCCCGACCACTTGTCCCTGGAGATTTAGACACAAATATCTTAGAATCCTGACTTTTCCAGCACCTCCCTACCTGCCCCCCTGGCTATATGGGGTCCATTTAGGCAGGCAGGGTTTAAATATGTTATAGGGGGCAATAGGTAGGCAATAGAGTCCCCATATAGGCTAGCAGGATTTAGGTAGCTATAGGGAGGCATACAGGTAGACAGGGTTTATGTGGGCTATAGGGGCCATATAGCTAGGTCGGCAGGGTTTAGGTAACTATAGGGCCCCATATAAGTAGATAGGCAGGCTTCAGGGGGGGCTAGGTAGGCGAGCTTTAGGCGGGCTATAGGAGCTATATAGGCAGGCTTAGGGGGGCTAGGTAGGCAAGCTTTAGGTGGGCTAAAGGAGCTATATAGGCAGACTTAGGGAGGCTAGGAAGGCAAGCTTTAGGCAGGCTATATGAGCTATATATGCAGGCTTAGGGGGGGCGCTATATAGGAAGGCTGGGGGGGGGGCTTTATATAGGCAGGCTTACAGAGCTTTATATAGGCAAGCTTAGGGGGGCTTTTGATAGGGGGGCTTTATAGAGCTTAGGGGGCTTAGTGCAGCTTAGGGGGGCTTTAGATAGGGGGCTTTAGATAGGCAGGCTTAGGGGGCTTAGATAGGCAGGCTTAAGGGACTTTTGATAGGCAGGCTTGGGGGCTTTAGATAGGCAGTCTTAGGGGGCTTTAGATAGGCAGGCTTAGGGGCTTTAGATAGGCAGGCTTGGGGGGGGCTTTAGATAGGCGGGCTTGGGGGAATTAGGTAGGCAGGCTTGGGGGGGCTTTAGATAGGCAGGCAGGGCAGGTAAAATAAGAAATAGTTTACTTACCTCGGTCCACGCTCCCCTGATGCGCCGCGCTGCAGCCTCTCTGCTCAGCGCGGGCGGCGCAGTGATGTGATGTCACCGCGTCGCCCACGTGATCACAGAGAGCCGGCAGAGGAAGTAGCAGAGCGGCTCCACTCTGCTTTCTCCGGGCATCGCTGCCTCTGAACACTCGGGCCGGAGGGCCCGGGCGTTCAGAGGTAGCATGCGCCGGGCACCGCAGCTCTGCACCCGCCGCAGTGAACTGTTACCGGGGTAGCAGACGTGATAAGCAACCCTAAGCAACCAGGCCTCATGGCAGTTGCTACCCCGGTAGTTATGCCCCTGCTTACAAACTAGTTTTATCATGTTTTTGTATGGACCAGTCAGGGGTGCACAAGCAGACACAGATGAAGTTAGGCCATGATGCTGGTCCCAACCTCTGTTCCTGCTTCTTGGGGAACCCGACTCCTTAAAAGGTCGGCCCCAACCTGGACTAAGAGCTACACTAAATAAATGTAGACACAGGACACAGACAAATGGACACAGAACACAACACGGGAGGTCAGACAAGCAAAGTCGGCAACTGTCGGGAGATGCGGTACCAAATCGGAAGACAGAAGAATAAACGTAAGCCGAGTCAGGAAGGTAACAGTCAGGAGATGTAGTATAAATACAGGAGGCGGAAGAGAAGTCAGAAGCAAAGCCAAAGGTCAGGTAACAGTAAAGGACAAGGAAAAATAAGGCTAGCTACAGGCAACAAAAAGATCAGTATAGCAGGCAAAGGTGACTGGTAAAGGAATCCTTACATAGGAAACCAGAGTACACAGAACAGAGGTGATAGGTGGAACAAAACAGAAGACCGATTGGAAAACAAGACTGTCAATCAAAACCAGTTAACCAGGTTAACTAAACAAGTGCTGGAAGATTCCTGGCCATGGGTGTTGGCCAGGATTCAATTAAGCATAAAGAGAACTATACCATGTTCACACTAGTAAAACAAATACTAGGCATCAGGTAAGAAACCAGGGTTTCCGTCGTAACGGCCGTGGCCGGCAACCAGAGCCCAAAGTTTATTGAGGAATTTTGGATGATTCTCAAAATCATCTTTAGATCAATCAATAATATACAGTACCTTCTATGTGCCTTCAGCGATGTAACTTTTAACCATTGTATGTAAGTCTAGACAATTATGTTCGAATATCACCATAAAGCCAAGAAGGTAGGGGTATAATTATGCCAGAATATGACTGCTTTCACAGCAGCTATTAAAACCAGTTAGCCGTTGGTATGGCAGCACCTGGGCGTGGCAGACCTGGGCCTGTTTTTCAGGGAGATATAGTAAGTGAGGCAGAGTGCAATTTGGGTGACCCCCAAAAAATTAACTCCACTGGTGGTTCCTAGATAATACAATCTATAAGGTTAAACGGCCAAAATCAGAGCATTCCCTGATACCAGCTAGTATCTTAGAATTATTGCCAAATCCCCCAGAATAATCCTACACATAAACCTACAGTACCCAAAATGAATATTTAGACTCATTTGAACCTATTTATGAAGCTTTACCCTTAAGCTTATTCCTGTATTTCCAAATGCATGAGAGGTTATGACATTTGGACATACATAAATATGCTTAAGGGTAAAGTTTAGTAAATAAGTGCAATAAGATAACTTTGCCACATGTTAATTCTGTCTAAACTAATTTGTACAGTTTTCTAAATTGCTTGTTTTAAAGGAGTTTTCTTACCATGCAGTTTCACAAAGCAACAGCCAGCTTTAGACTCTCACTTCCTGATTAGGCTGTAGTTGGGTCTATAGTTGTGATTGACGTATCACGTCTGCTGTTCCTAGCTATTGATGCATGACTGCAAGAGATTTATAAATTGTAGTACACAAAGCTACAGAGATATAGAGTGAAAGTTTGTCATTTTACTTAAACAAATCTCCTGACCAAAGCAAAATCAAAATAGCAATATATTTAGTAATAAACTTCATTTACCTTTCAATACATGTTAAAAGTTAATCACTGTGGGGAAAAAAAAAAACCTTTAAGAATAAAAAGGCACTAAATAGGGTAATATTTATGAAAAATTGGAGGCTTATTTAGTGCTTGAAAGTACCTTCCAAGAACAAAAGAGTTCACTGTTGCTGACATCAGTCTTCACAATGATTAGATTTTGATGTGTTTGAGATACTAACCCAATTGCCACAATTATTGCTGTTTAGGTATAATTTGTTTCTTTACTTCTGAAACTTGAACGGGAACGCTTATTTACTATTAAATGTCTGTATGCATAACATAATTTGTTATATAAGTAGTTATGACATCAGAATTTGTGGTCTATCTATATCTTTACTGTGACTCTTTCTATTTTTTTATGTCATTCTTTATGTACACTGTTGTAATCTATGTATATAGTTGTAGAAATTGCAAAACTACTCCTTTTGTCCATTTCAAAGTTCCAAGCCCACTAGATATCTGATATAGATAAGTTCAACACATACTATAGTCATACTGTAGTTAAGGAATTAACAAATAGTTCAGCACACGTCCTTAACCCTTTAACACTTCCAAAGAAAAAAATATTACTCTTCATTTTTCCTTCCTCCCTGCCTTTCAAGAGCCATCACGTTTTTATTTTTCCACCTATGTAGACATATGAGGGCTTTTATTTTGAGGGACAAGATGTGCTTTCCCGTGGTGTTATTCATATAGCCATAGAATATACTGGGAAGCCACAAAAATTTTTAATTGGGGCAAAATATGAAAAAAAATGTACTTGTGCCATGTTTGCGTGAGTTTTGTTTTTACACCGTTCAATCTTCGGTAAATATACTGTGTTATCTGTCTATTACAGGTTGATACAAATCCGGCGATACCAAATATTTAGTGTTTTCGTTATGTAGTGGTTGCTTAAAAAAATTCCAAACAATTTCTATATTTGAGCCATTTTGTCCGACCAATAACTTTTTTGTACTAACACCTATGGATGTCAGTGAGGGGGCATTTTTTGCGGGCTGAAGTGTACTTTTTATTGCTAGCAGTTTGGAATGCATGCGACTATTTTAATCACTTTAATACAATTTTTATAGGACATTTTAAACGCAATTTTGGCGATTGGAATTTTTTTTCTTCTACGGTGTTCAGCTTTTAGGATAAATGATGTTATATTTTAATAAATCTGACTTTTTCAGACCGGAGATACCAAATATGTGTAACTTTTTTATTATTTTATTGTATTTATTTGTAAAATGGTGAAAGGGGGGTGATTTGAACTTTTAATACTTTTCTTTTTACATTTTAAAACTTTATTGTTTCACCACTAGGGGGTGTAATCGTTCATACAGCCTTCTGCATTGCATAGACAATGCATTAGGCCGGTCCAAATGGCGTTCCCCACTTTTACCCGCCATGTTGTACCGAAAGTGGGCAAAAGATGGGAATGACCCCCAGTACGAGGGCCGCAGGGATGCCTGCCCTGTTAGACCATGGGTACCCCCAGCCGAAGTTCAAACGAGACATCCAGAATAGAGTTCAAGGCTCCAACGGTGCGCCAGCAAATTATGTTTTCCAATTCACTCTTTTTGCCCGAGGCGTCTAAAGGGTTAAACAGCATGGGTGGGCGGCAATTAGCAGCTAACACCCGGTGGCTTTGTAACAGGGTCGTGCTGCGATCCTGTTATACAACTCCTTAACACCACCATGACGTACCCATACGTCAAGGTGGGTTAAGGGGTTAAAAGTTCCTTGTCTTATTTATTCCCATATAAAAAACACAAGTAGATAAAAACAAAATCCTATCAAATATATATCGATTTCTTTTTTTTTTCATATGTAAATGTTTATAATATGCTTCTCTTCCACTGTTATTTTTTCATATCATCACCTTGCTAGAAGTTAATACTCACCTGTCTTTGATTGTAAGGTGTGTATTTGTACTGCCATTTCCTGTTCCACTTTAGCCTACGACTAAAAGCCCTTTTCTTGTGAGGCTTGAAATGCGTAAGGAATGGAATATGCTGTCGCCTCAGGATTTAGTTTTTATCTACTTGTGTTTTTTTATATGGGAATCAATAAAACAAGCATCTTTTAAGGACGTGTGCTGAGCTCTCTGTGGATTGTGTTCCATTTCCAGCATGGCTCACTCTATGCACCATTCAGGATACACTGACACTGTGATAGAACATTAGCAGGTGAGCAGCTTCTTGTTTTCTTATGAGGCTTATCTATAGTTAAGTAATGCTTGTTTTGGCTGGTGCTCGAGCATATGGAGAGTGGAAATGTAGATTTATAAAACTGCACCAATATTGAAGAAAGTTTTCTAGAAGCATTGACTACATTGCTTTTTTATCCCATTTTTGGCGCTGATTCGACTGAGTGCTCCCCAGGAAGAACAGACATGTACTGAAACCTTATGTAAATATTTCATATTGTTATGCTGAGTAAGGTTTTGTGTCTTGCATTGATTTATCTTATTAAACTTTTATTAATTTGAAGTCAGCAGTGTGAGCTATGTATCTATCAATCCATATAGGTACCCACAATACAGCGTCATTACAACTGGTGCCATTTTTTAATTATATTTATATTAGCCATTTTTATTGTTGTGAATTCAGTTCCCCAGAAAGGTGAATTAAAGCCCTGAAATGCATTGCGTTTGATCTAATCAAATATGATACCGTGTTTCCCCGAAAATTAGACCTACTGCAATTTTTTTCAAGCTTAGAAATATAAGGCCTCCTCTGAAAATAAGACCTAGCGGAAATCATTGCTGCGGCTCTCCCCACGCCATACATTAGTGTTAGCAGATCATTTATATAGGTCTTATCTTGTATCGGAGACTACCTGGACAAGAGGTGCTCATTTAGAGGGGTTTTGCCACGATGTAATGTTGACATGGGATCCTCCAAAATGGGTATTTAATGACTTTTCTAAATATATGTGATTACAAAAAGTGATGCCTCTGAGAGCTACAGCATTGCTCAGTCCTCCTTAGTTTCCTGACAGTTTACATTAGACACGACCAGGACACTGACAGGAGCTAATCTGGCCACGCTTGCATGTTTGCACTTCTTATCTGATGACAGGGAACAGAAAGGAGCTTGCAAGGGGCTGGTGAGAAAAGTGCAGTGTATGAGGCTGTCTGTTGTATAGAGAATCCACTGGCTCAAACGCTCTCTGCTTCCTCGCTCTTTGATTCGCCCCCTCCCTCTTTGTTTTTCTTCTCTCCTGGGCAGATAAGAGGTAAGGAACTCACTTCATGGCAAAACCCCTTTAAGGAAAGTGCCATTGCTAGACATGAGAGATTGGGGCCAATGATTCTCAAAGTAATGAAGTCACAAGAAATTCACCATGAAATTTATGTTTGGCGAGTGTGGTTGATGTAACTAAAAAAAATTACATGGAAAAAATTCCATATTTTGTTGTACAATTAAATAGAGTCATAACCAACCCCCCCCCCCCCTGCTATTTCTGTATGTGGTACCACCATTTCTCCTAAGCAGCAGGCCTGCTGTCTAGGGGTTATATTGGATTCTGAACTGACCGTCTCCCCATATCTCCAAGCCCTTGCCCGCACCTGTCCCCTGCACCTCAAGAATATCTCCAAAATCCGTCCATTTCTCACTGTGGAAACGACTCAAACTCTCATTTCTGCTCTTATTCTTTCTCGTCTTGACTACTGCAACTCCTTGCTTATCTCTGCAAACTCTCCCCTCTCCAATCTGTCCAGAATGCAGAAGCCAGGCTTGTCTTTCTCTCCAGCCGCTATACTGATGCCTCTACCCTGTGTCAGTCACTGCACTGGTTGCCCATCCAGTACAGGATACAGTATAAACTCAGCACTCTCACCCATAAAGCTCTCCACAGCGCTGCTCCTCCCTACATCTCCTCCCTAGTCTCTGTCTACCGCCCTACCCGTGCTCTCCGCTCTGCTGATGATATCAGACTACATTCCTCAATCATCCGAACCTCCCATGCCCGCCTACAAGATTTCACACGTGCGGCAC
>JAODAL010079404.1:0-12587 GCA_025379985.1 Phyllomedusa bahiana | reverse complement strand
AAAAAAAAAAAAAAAAAAATAAAAAGAAAAAAATAAAAAAAAAAAAAAAAAAATACCAAAAAAACAACAAAAAAAAAAAAAAAATTTTAAAAAAAAAAATTAAAAAAAAAAAAATTAAAAAAACAAAAAAAAAAAAAAACCAAAAATTTTAAAAAAAAAAAAATTTTAAAAAAAAAAAACCCACCAAAAAAAACAAAAAAAAACAAAAAAAAAAAAAAAAAAAAACCCCCCCCAAAAAAAAAAAAAACCCCCCAGAAAAAAAAATAAAAAAAAAAAAAAAAAAAAAAAAAAAAAAAAAAAAAAAAAAAAAAAAAAACAAACCCCCCAAAAGAACAAAAAAAGGGCCAAAAAAAAAAAAAAAAAAAAAAAAAATAAAAAAAACACCCCCAAAAAAAAAAAAAAAAAAAAAAAAAAAAAAAAGGGCCCGGGTTTTTCTTCTGGGGGGCCCCGGGGAAAAACCTCTCCTTTCTTTTCTGGGAATTCCGGGAAAATAAACCTAGGGTTTTGATTTGTGGGGGTTTTTTAAAGGGGGGGTTTTTTTGGTTTCCCCCGGTTTTCCCTCGCCCTTTGGGCCTTCCGGGCTCAAACGCTTTTCTTTTTCCCAAGGGGAAATTTGGGGGGGACCTTTTTCCTCCTTTTTGGCCCTTGGGTCCCCCTTTTGTTTCTTTTGCAAGCCTCACGGGTTTTCCCCCCTCCTTTTCAAAATTTGGGGCTTTCCGGGCCCTTTTTTCCTCTCTAAAACCCCTAGGGGGGCCTTGCCTTCGTGGGAAAACTCTTCCGGGGCGGGTTTTCCCTTTCCCCTAGGCCCTGAATTGCCTCTTGAAATCTCCAAAGGGGAGGGGACCCTCCTCTCTGCTGGGAGGGTTTTTTCTAAAAAGGGGATTCCAGGGGTATGACCCCTTTCCGGGTTTCTAAAAAACCCAAAAAGTTCCCTTCCGTTGTTCCCCGGGTTAACCCCAAAGATTTTTCCCTCCCCTATTGGGGCTAACCGTCGGATTTTAAAGGGGGAGAAGCCTTAAACCGGATGGCTTGGGAGGGTACCCCCGGCCTTAAAATTTTAGATTTTCCGGGATGTAAAGCTTTCGGGGGACCCCCGTTTCGGTTCTTTGTTATTGGAGATTTTTTTTTTTCCCCGATTCCCCCGTCGATTACTCGGGCCTTGGGCGTTTGGGGTAAAGCCCCCCAAAATCAAAAAATTTTTTTCCCAAGAAATTCCTTCCTCGGCTAATTATTTCGGAAAGGGGGGGGCCTGACAAATTGTCTGCCGTCCTGCGGGCCAAGACCCGGGGCCCCAGCCATACAAAGATTCCTGGGTTCTCCAATATTTAGACGTTTGTCCCCAACTTTCCCCCTGGTGTTCCATAGTGGTTTTAAACCCAAAAAGGGCGTAACGGGTTTGTGGCCACCAGCGCGGGAAGTTTTTCAAGTGAAGTTTGCATTCGCCCCGCCCCCGGTTCTCACACGACCGGACAAAAAAAACCCCTTTTTTTTGAAAAACGATGCCTCCTCGGTGGGGGCCGGAGCTGTACTTTTCAAAAGGGCCCCCAAAAGGGAAGACCCTCACATGTGAAATTTTTTTTCAAAAACCCTTTTTTTCTGTGAGAGAAATTAGCTATGGAGACGAGAATTATGGCCCTAGCTGCCCCAGAAGAATGGCGTATTCCCGGAGGGGGGGGACACCCCGGTCAAAATTTACACCCACCACAAGCCTCCCATCTCCAGTGGCCCGTGTTAAAAACCCGTGCAGGAGATGGTCTCTATTCTTTTCTGGTTTTTTTTCTGATTCATTTTCGCCCCATGGAGAATTTTGGCAAGGCCGATGCACTCTCCCCTGCCTCTGACGGGTAGGAGAGAACCCCGCCCAGGCTTTTTCTCCCCCGAAAGGCTCTTTCGGCCCCCAAAAAAATTGCAGCGTATCCCTCCCGGCAAGACTTATGTGCGCCCCGGGTTACGAAAGAAAATATGCTTGGGGATTTGCTCTTTGGTGGCGGGGGCACCGGGGGGGGAAAAAACTTACTCTCTTATCCCGTTCTTTGGGGCCCCGTTGGCAAAAAAGGTTCGCAAAATTGTGGAGTCGTGCCCTCATGTGCCCACAACAAGTCCCCATCTCAAGCGGCAGGTCGGGTGCAGCCATGCCATTCCCCATTGTTCTGGGCCCACGTGGCCAGGATTTTATTCGGAACTCCACCTTCCTCTGGTAATACCGTGATCTGGGTGTTAGGATCGTTTTTTAAAATGTCTATTTCTTCCCCCTGCCTGGTTACCCTCTGTCCTGTTTGGCCCGATTTTTTCCGCATATTTTTATAGTTCTGACGGGGGCCCAAATTTTTTTTGGTTTGCCTTCCCCTTTTAAAAAACTAAAGTAAAATTTGGTTTCTCCAGGCCTATCCCCAGACCAAAAGGGAGGTGGAAAGGGTAACCAGATACTGGGCGCCTATTGCGGACTTTGTTTTGCTCATCAGGACGATGGGCCAATTGTTACCTGGGCAGAATTTTCTATAATTCGTTGATCCGGTCGCCGGTGCCGCTCCCTTTTTCCTTGTCTCGGGCGACATCCAGCCCCCCCCCCCTCTCTGGTCCTCGGAGGGCCGCTGTGGAAGATTTGGTCCGAACCTAACTGCCCTTTGGAACCAGAACGCCAAACTCTTCTCCCGGGGTTCCGCTTAAAAGACACAAGCTGACAGGAAAAGAAGACCTCCTCCTTTTCTCTCCGGGTGAAAGGTTGGTTGTAGGCAAAATTATCCCCTCAAGATCCTGGTATAAGTTGGTCCCGGTTTTGGACCCTTCGAGGTGCTAAAATGCCTTTAACCCCGTGGATACAAACTCCCCCTTCCTCCCCTATGCTAGTCCCGAACTCTTTCCCTGTTCCTTTTTTGAAGTGGTCTCCTAAAAAGTTCTCTCGGAAAATGTTCCTCCCACTCCTGAGGCTGACGCCACCCAAAGTTTTGATAAAGGAAATTCTGGACATGAAAAAGGTCGAGGGAAACGTCTGTTTCCCCCCATCGACTGGGAAAGGGGGTTTGGGCCCCAAGAAAAGGTCCCGGGGGAACAGAAGACAAAATCCTGGACCGTAAAGTTTTTGGAGATTCCTTCAGGGGAGAAAGGGGGGAGGGGCCCAAAAGGGGGGGGTCTGTCACGATGCCTTGGACCTTGTCCGGGTCGCGGAGTATCCATGCAAGCCGCCAAGCGGCGTGCGCCCGCATGTCGGGTGCAGGCAGCTCCTTCCCCACCTGCCCAAACTACTTCCGCCTGTCCCGCGCAACTCTGTCCCGGGCGGCGCGCGGCCCCGCTCCTAGGCGCGGCGCACGCCGGCAGTGTTAAATTTAAAGGGCCGGGCACCCGGTAAAAAGGCTTTGCCGGGCGCTGCCCTATTTAAGCCTGCCCCTTCTAATGACCTGCGGATCTTTTTGCCTTTGCCTATTGAGAAAATGTTTTTCCCAAGCCTTGTTTGTTACCGTTTTACCGAAACCCCTTGCCTGTCCCCTTTGACCAAAATCTTGCCGCCTGCCCCGACTTCTGCCTTCACGACCCGAATCATACGCCTGTCCTGACCTTTTTTGCCTGTCCCCGACTAGAGCCTGCCTTCCGATTTTGTACCACCTACCCCCGGGTGCCCGCAAGCAAAGTCAGGGGTTTGCGACCTGGGGACTCCGCCGCAGAAAATCTCCCCCTTTGGGGAGGCTCTGGTGAAAAAAGGGGACCTACTTGATTCCGTCCCTGGGGGGGGGGCCCACGCATTGCTTGCGGTGGTCCAGGGATCCACTATCTCCGAGTGACTCTATTATCGGCATGGAATCGGGATATAAATTTCGATATGACTATTGATCCGATAACGATAGTTGACACAATCGCTCATCACTAGTTGACAGCTCTCCATAAAAAAGGCGGTGTGGCCATAACCATTAAAGACACTCTAGTCTTTTTTTTTTTTTTTTTTTAAATGATCTCAGAACCTGAGGGTTGCTATATCACTGTTTTTTGTAAAGTGAATAACTTACTGTATACTATGGCAGTGGTATATGCTTGCAATGCTGGTCAGATTACCTTCTTTAAATTTTTCTTCCAAAATCTCCAAACCCATTGCTGTGGAGCCCTCATCGTAACTTGGAACTTCAATATAAAAATGTGGCCCACATTTGAATAAACACCTCCTCACTCCTTCCCTAATCCCTCCCCATTTTTCCATTTGATCAGTGATAATGAACTTAGTGATGTATGGTGCATGCAGCTTCAATCTGAAAAGGATTTCTCCTTTCTTTCACACCCCCATAAAACTTATACTCGCATTGATAAATCACTTACAAACAGGGTTTTCTTCTCCAGCATTGGAACCATATCCGGGTCAGACCACGCACCCATTCATGTCAGTATAGAGGAGTGGTTTAACACTTCACCTAAATTTATTTGGATACTTAATAACTTTATTCTCCTATCTTCTAAAAATGCTCCTAAAGCTGAATCCACCCTTAAAGAATTTTTCTAATTAAATGACAACAAGAAGGTCTCCTCATCAGTTTTATGGTGTTCTCATAAAGCGTAAATGAGAGGCCACTTTCTACAAATGGCCTCTTTAGACAGAAAATCTAGAAATTCTGAGATATGTTGGTAACAGCAAAAACTGATGGATCTTCATGCTTGGAACTAAGCTGTTTATGCTAATGAAAGGACTGAGGATACTTCACAAATTCAAAACAAACTATTCCTCCTTAACTCTTCTAAATTTGACTGGGCCCTCAGAAGGCTTAAAATCTCATATTATTAGCTAACAAACTAAAAATCTCGATCCGCCAAATTCAATGCTTTTCTGTTTGACATGAACAGGAAGGACATGCATCTGTAGGGTATTGTAGATACATTCACAGATTACTACCAGTCACTGTATTACTTGAAACAGGATCCAAAACCACCCAACCGGCCACTGTCATGATAGAACATGTTCTTTCTAACTTGTCTCTGCTATCTCTAGATGACTCCAGTTACAAATGAGATTATGGCTGCTATTAACAATCTAAAACCCAACAAGTCACCTGACCTTGATGGTCTGACTAACAATTATTGTAAGAAATATAGCCAGGTTCTTTCCATTTTTCCCACAAAGTTATGTAATGACATATTCCAGGGTTCTTCATTCTCTAGAGAAATGTTAACTGCCATTGTAGTGACCCTTACCAAACCTGAAAAACTTTCTGATAGACCCTTTAAATTAAGACCAATTTTCCGGCTCAATACAGACCTGAAATCATAATCTTCCATGTTTCCATTATTGTGACTGTCATTCTCTCTTCAATAAGTTTTGACCAGGTGGTACTTGTCACTTCCTTAATATTATATAAACTGTTAAACATTTTTGTCTGCCTTCGCTGCTCCTCACTTTGGATTCAGAGAAGGCATTCAATCCTGTCCATTGGGGATATATGTCTGCGCCACTGAAAAAAAGTGGTTTAAAACGTACCATTCTCCATACAAGTCTAACACTCTACTCCTTCCCTCTGCCCAAGTATACATCTTTGGAATTTTGTCTTTCATGATCTTCGATGGCACAAGCCAGGAATGCCCTTTTTCCCTCTTTGCAAAAAGTATCCAGGAAAAGCTAGAGATTAAAGGTATTGTGATAGGAAATAGAGAGCATAAGATGGGATCATTTGCAGATAATATAATTTTAGCCCTTTTGGACCCTGAAAAATCACTCAAAGCCCCATAAAACGTTTTAAAAGAGTTTGATTCCCTTTCCTATCACAAACTTAATTCTTTCAAATCATTAATTTTCAACTTTCAATTTTGAAACACAAAAAGGACTTTCACTATGTTATAAGGCTCTCCTACCTTACCCATTCCTGCATCATCATCTGTTTGCAATAAGCTGAGAAAGAGATCTTAACACTTCCTTTTCCAACCGTCAGTGGAAATTTGTTTTTTATCTCATCTTAAGACCTCCAAATGTATAAACCACTTGAAATCATCTAGAAAACTGTTATAAGATGGTATTTGACTCCTTTGTGTCTTGCACAGTTGTTTCCAACTCACCCCGATATTTGTTGGAGATGTAATACGGGAGTGGGCTCTCTTTTACATACAGTATATGGTGAGATTGTCATTCTGTTTGAAAGTCTGTTCATGGGTTGTCCAGGAATGTTCTTGGAGATATAAGACCTTGGTCAGCTGCCATGACCTTATTATCTATTGGTCTTGAGGATCTGCCATTGCCTGATACTTGATGTTGGAAAAGTTGTCTCATTCCTTCTCTCCCAGAAATTCAAAATGCAATCCAGAAAAACCTTCTAATGGAAGAATAAGTGGCAGGCCATTTAGATAGATCCCATCAATTTTAAAATGGAATAAGTGGGAATGCTATTGGTCTAAAAACAGTTAAATTCCTTACAGTCTATAATTCTATCAGGACACATTTTTCCCCAAAACTTGTGATGTGTATCTGTATACACATATGCCTTGAATTGCTGTATTCACTTTGTTTTTATTATATTTTCATAGATTATTTTGTGTGTACATTCCAATTTTTTGGAATGTCAGCATTGCTCTATTTTAAATATAGATATGGTATATTTGCAGATAAGGTATTTTTGTTACATGTTTTATACTTATCTCATATAATCAATCCTCTGTACTTTGTACTTGTTAGATTGTTCATCTTCTTTACTGTATAAGGATTTATGTTCTGACTTTGTGAAATGTTTCTATATTGATATGCAGTATCTCACAAAAGTGAGTACACTACTCACATATTTGTACATATTGTATTGTATCTTTTCAAGGGACAACAATGAAGAACTGACACTTTGATACAATGTAAAGTAGTCAGTGTACAGCTTGTGTGACAGTGTATATTTGGTGTGCTCTCAAAATTACTTAACACACTGCCATCAATGTCTAAACTACTGACAACAAAAGTGAGTATGCCCCAAAGTAAAAATGGACAAATTGTGCACAAAAAGCCACATGTATGAAAATTTTCTTGGTCTAAGATTTTCTTTGATGCCTATGGCAACCAATCATAGTTGCCCTTTCATTTCATTTAGTGCTCTGAAAAAATGAAAGGGAAATTCTGATTGGTTGCTATGGGCAACAAAGAAAGTCTTAGACCAAGACACTTTTCATACACGTTCCCCAGAGCGTTAATATTCTGTGTGGCCACAATTATTTTCCAACACTGACTTAACTCTCTTGGGCATGAAGTTCACTAGAGCTTAAAAGGTTGCAGCTAGAGATGGGCGAATTGATTCTAACGAAGTGGAATTCGTTTAGAATTTCAGGAAAACTTCGGTTCGGAACGAAGTCGAACTTTTGGGTACTTCGGGTGAACGAAGTGTGTTATTGATTGATAAAATGGCTGCGAGCACATGGCGCTACATGGGTCAAAGCAAAGCAACGCCGGGAGCTCACACTCCTCTCACTGTGCTCATAATGGAAGGTGCTGCCGCGTCTGATAGCTCTTACTGAAGAATTGATTTTTATATACCGATTTCTGTGGGGTGTCTCAGCTTGTCTCAGAGACTGCTTCTCTTAATGTTCTATTTCTAATTTTTTGGGGTATTGGATCTGAAATCCAGTGTGCGTCCACTGCAGCTGCATATACATTCAATATCCAAGTGGGATCTAAGCCAGTTCCTGTTGTATTCATTTAAAGAAACAGCATTTTTACAATACAAATACCACTTCATTTTTGGCTGCTCAATTCTACTGCGCATTTTACATCCAGGGGTTAATTAAGCGTTGTTTTGCTGGTGTGCTGACCCCAAGAAACCGTCTTTTTCAACGCAGAAATATATAAATTTTTCCTGTAGCCTAATTCACAAGCAAAGGTTAATTACAACTGTATCTCGTGTTTGTGTGGCGTGAAAACATCGCCAATTGTAAACGCTACAAGATGCTTCTATTTTGTGGGCGGCCCCCTCAATATCTTTGGCGCAATTTACATCCTGGGGTTATTAAGCGTGTTTTGCTGGGTGTGCTGACAAAAATAAATCCGTTCTTTTTCTACGCAAAAATATATAAATTTTTCCTGTTGCCTAATTCACAAGCCAAAGGTTAAGTACTACTGTATCTCCTTGTTGTGTGGGCGTAGAAAAACACGAATTGTAAACGCTCGTTACAAGTACTATTTTGTGCGGGGGCTCATTCTTTGGCGCAATTTTACATCCAGGGGTTAATTAAGGTTGTTTTGCTGGTGTGCTGACAAAATAAACCGTCTTTTTCAAATGCCAAAAATATATAAATTTTTCTGTAGACTAATTCACAAGCAAAGGTTAATTATACAACTGTTTTTGTTGTGTGGCGTAGAAAAACACGCCAATTGTAACACGCTACAAAGCGACTATTTTGTGGGGTCTCTATTCTTGGCGCAATTTACATCCAGGGGTTAATTCAGCCGTTGTTTTGGTGGTGTGTGACAAAATAAAACCGTCTTTTTCAAGCCAAAATATATAAATTTTTCCTGTAGACTAAATCATGTCCGAAGGTTTATTAAGCCTGTTTGTGCTTTACATTTAGTAAAACACCACAGTGTTTTAAACGGCACATACAAGTTAAATTCTTTCCTGGCCATTTGTGGTGCGGCAATTTTAATCCAAGGGTTACCCAAGGCTTTGTTACTGGGTTCATTTGGAGTCAAAAACAGGGTGTATATTTATTTATACAGATATCTTCATCAAACTGGTTGTTGACCATTTTAGAACCAATCGTAGGTCAGACAGAGAGGTGGCAGGCTCTGCACCCTGCGAGCTGGCAGTGGCACAAACATTCCTGGAACACGGCCCAGGGGGTCGCAGCACAGCAGCAAGGGGACGTCGCCCAGCAGGGGATCACTCGGGTGAGGCCACAAATGCTGCTGTCAATATAGCGGCCGTGTGTTGTTCAGCCAAAACCCAAGGGTTCTTGATTGGTTTTGACTAGTTCATCCTCTTCTCCCCAGATGACATCAGACAACCCCGCCAAAGGCGGTGGGGTACCTGAGGACACAACCCTTAGTGCCATGGCACGGAGCGGGTCATTGGCCCTCACCTGTCCTCAGCCCGGCCTCTGTCCCATACGGTTCCCTCAGCCAGAGATCTAATATGGGGTCTGGGCTCAGCGCCCACTATATAGCGAGGATGTAACAATTTGAGGAGGCCAGTCAGCTGTACTTGGCAGCGAAGACAGAAATGGGGCAATATCCCCTGCTTCGTGCAGTAGGCGGCAAAGTATAGAATGTGGAGATGGGCATGGGAGGGTCTTGTTGTGTGGGTCAGCCTCGGCATTACCAAGACCCGGTTGATGAGGACAGCCAGTGACGCATGAAACACAAATGGAAGATGATGTTGCCGACCGCACTGGGAGCGAGTGAGGCAAGGATTCATCGTCGTCAGGAGAAGAGTCGTCAGCTTGCGCGTCAGGCAGAGTAGCAGCCAGCAAGTGGGTGCCACGTGTGGCCAGTGAGTCAGCAGGATAGCAGGCAGTGTGAGTCGGGGGGGAGCCAAGCCCAGGCCACGGGGTAAAAATCGCTTCGCAGGTCCAGAAAGTAGCGGCACAGGGGCTCGAGAGGCAGGCAGGGCAGTAGTCAACTCAGGGTGCGGTGCGCAGAGCGTTGGCGGTTAAAATCCGATAACTCGGCGGTTGGGGTGGTGGCAGTTCTTTGCTTAGACACCGAGGAGCCGGAATATGGGTATATGTAGAATCTGTGGGGGCAGAAAGGAAGCGTGGCCCGGGCGGAGCTAAAGTTGGCACCAGGTCCTGCGTTCAACTACATGCAGCGTCACCATCAGTGGGCCTGGGAGAAACGTGGCTCAGATGTGGGTGTCCCATCTGCCGACGCAGCAACAGCAGCAGCAGCGCAGTGGCTCGGAATTGCAAGCAGCCAGTCAAGGCTCCAACCACCTCTGCAGAGGAGTGTTATCTCTTTTTGGAATCATCTCCGGTCCAAGAATGCTCCTGCTCCTCGCTACTCATGGCGCCAGCAGACGTTCAGTGAGGCGATTGCAAAGAGACAAAACAGTATGGTCCAACACATCCTAGGTGCAGCAGCTGACCATGCTCCTGTCCAAAGTTGTTGGTAATTGCAAGGTCCCTCCCTTTCCAAATGGTGGATTCAGCACCATTCAGAGATACTAATGGCTTGTGCCGCAGCGAGATGGCGAGTTCCAAGCCGTTAATTTCTTTTCCAAAATAGGCAAAGAAGTTCCGCAAATTCATAAATATGTAGAACAGAAGGTGGGCCAGTCCTTAAGCTTATCGGTTTGTTCCAAGGTGCACGGCAGCGCGGACGTCTGGAGCTGTAACTACGGTCAGGGCCAGTACATGTCCTTTACGGCCCACTGGGTGAATGTGCTTCCGGCCCAGGCACACCAACAACTTGGACAGGAGACGCCGCTTTCTCCTCCACGTTGTCAAACTGCTGCTCCTGCGCCAATGTCACCTCCTCCTCCTCCACCACCACCACCATCTCAGCCTCCACAAGTACTGCTCCATCATACCACATGTGTAGGGCACAGCGGTGTCACGCAGTTCTACACCTGGCTTGCCTCGGCGAACAAAGTCACACAGGGGAGGAACTGCTCCGCGTCATGCAGCAAGAAATCGATGTGTGGCTTTCTCCGCGCCAACTGCAAATCGGAACCATGGTGACGGACAATGGGAGGAACATGGTGTCCGCGCTGCACCGAGGAGGGATGGTCCATGCGCCCTGCATGGCGCACGTGTTCAATCTGGTTGTGAAAAGGTTCCTGAAGTCTTCCACCGATCTTCAGAACATTCTGAAAATGGCCAGGAAACTGTGCTTGCACTTTATCAATTCGTATAAAGCCAGGAACACCCTCCTCGTGTGGCAGCGGCAGAACGGCCTCCCCCAACACACACAGATATGCGATTTTTACACCCCGTGGGATTAAACCCAGCACCTATTTGACCGACAGTATGAACACAGAAAGGCCATTAACCATTTTTTGATGATCCAGGCAGACAGAAGTACTCCCTGTGTATCTTTGATGTCAGCCAGTGGCAGCTCATGCGTGACACCTGCCGTTTGTTGAGGCCATTCGAGGAGGCGACGTTATTTGTCAGTCGCCAGGACTACGGATGAATAACGTCATTCCACTGCTTCATGTCCTGGAACAGATGCTGAAAAATCTGTCTGGGCAGGGGACTGGAGACATGGCGACTACATCTCGTGGCCACATGAGTCCGGTGGGGACTGAAATGGAGGAGGAGGAGGAGGACATTGGAGCAGAAGCATTGTCTGTGAAATGAGTGGATTTTCTACCCAGGTGACAAGAGAGGAGGAGCAGGAGCAGCTGGAGGAGGTGATGGAGATGAGGAAGACGAGGCAGATGACCCCAAGCACGTGGCATATCAGTGGAAATGGAGGCAGGGAGCCCCTCGGAGTCACTTGTGCAGATGGCCCGCAGCATGCTTATTTGCCTGGCTAGTGACAGCCGAATAGTCAGCATCCGGCAGAGGGATGACTTTTGGCTCTCCACCCTTTTGGACCCTCGCTACCGGTCCAAATGGGAGCCTTTTTCCCAGCTATTGAGAGGGAGGACAACTCAAATACTATAGGGAAATCCTCCGTAATCAGTTGGCCGCTGCCTATGTGCGGCTTCGTCCCTCCTCTGACAGGTCTGACCGGGGGGTTCCGCAGCGGTCACGTACTACTGCCGCGGCTGGTGGGGGATGGTGGGGGGGTAGGAGTAGTACCAGCTCCATCAGCAGTAATCTAAGTCTGGAGTCACTGATGAGCAGCTTCCTTCACCCGCCTAGTGAGGAGGGTAGTCGCCAGCAGCAGCAGCAGGACCTGGAGCAGTCCCTGAACCAACAGGTGGTGGCCTACTTGGACAGCACTCTGCCACCCCAGTTAGAAGATCCGCTGGACTACTGGGCAGCCAAACTGGAAGTGTGGCCGCAACTTGCCGAGTTTGCAGTGGAGAAGCTGTCCTGCGCGGCCAGTAGTGTGGCATCAGAGCGGGTGTTCAGTGCGGCGGGGGCCATCGTTACCCCAAGGAGAACCCGCTTGTCCACGGGAAATGTGGAACGACTGACCTTTGTCAAGATGAATCAGGCGTGGATCGGCCAGGATTTCCACACACCAATGCCTTAGGCGTCAGACTACATCAGCCATGACTTTACCCAAACTGTGAGAAATGAGTCTGGGTTCAAACTGCCTGCCTCAGCCACTATTCTGATGCTGCCACCCGCCTGATGCCACACATCTGCTGACAGTTTTTCCATCTGCCACCTAACCATCTTTACCAGGGACTGGTATTGCCACCCACCTCCACACTTGTCATTGTGCCACTGTCAGACCTCATGCTGCTGCTCTGGCTGCTGCCGTGACCTCCACACTGTGTCATTGTCCCACTCTGTGGCCTACTCCTGTTTTTGCCACCTCCAGAATGTCATTGTGCCACTGTCTGACCTCATGCTGCTGCCGTGACCTCCACACTGTGTCATTGTGCCACTGTCTGACCTCATGCTGCTGCTATGGCTGCCGCGTCACCTCCACACTGTGTCATTGTGCCACTGTCTGACTCATGCTGTCTGTGGCTGTTGCCGTAACCTACACACTGTGTCATTGTCCCACTCTGGGCCTACTCCCGTTTTTG
>JAODAL010079403.1:0-12587 GCA_025379985.1 Phyllomedusa bahiana | reverse complement strand
CTATTTGGTTTTTTGGAACGCAATTTTGGTGGGGCCATGTCGCTTTTGCAAAGCCCCAAAGAAAGCAAACGGGCAAAAAAATTCCGAAGTCCCCCCTTTTTGGGTTTTCAACACCTATCAGGGATCTCTTTTTAGGGTTTTTAACTGTGCTTTTTTGGATGCACAGGTTTTCCTTTGTTTTTTTTAGCTTTTGGGCAATAAAAAATGGGGGGAGAAAACGCCTTTTCAATTTCATTGTTTTTTGATTTTTTAAAAATTTTACAGAATTCCCCGGGGCAGTGTAAATGATGTGAAAACCCTTTACAAAGGGGGTCGGTACCCCTTTACAATGATAAGATTTTATATAGTTTTATCTGTTTTTAATTATTTTTTCACAGAAAAAAAACGTCTAAAAAAAATTTTTGGGTTTTTTTAAATTTTGCCTTTTTCTCCCAGCCTTTAACTTTTTTTTTTTTTGCTTTGTGGTGCAGAGTGTGTAGGGGCTTTTTTTTTTGGGGCCGGGATGAGTTGAATTTTTTTTTTTGGTTTACCTTTTATGTGATGCATATGATCCCTAGTTCATTTTTTAAAAAAAAGGTTTTTGTGAGTTTTTGAAAAAAATTACGGGCAATCTTGGTAGTGTTTTTTATTTTTTTTTTTTTTGCGGTCACTGTATCGGTTTATATGACATTGGTTTGCTTTTTCTCAAACCGGTCAATACGATTACACCGATACCCCAAATTTTTATATTTTTTTATGTTTTTCTGCTTTTAACAAATAAAAAAAAATTTATTCAAACAGGGGAAAAAAGTTTTTGAAACACCTTTTTTTAGAGCCATAACTTTTAAATTTTTTTTGTGCTTGGGGCTGTTAGGGACATGTTTTTTAGAGGGTGTTGACTTTTTTTTTGTATTTATTTTTTTGGGGGGACAAGGTTTTTGATTTCTTTTAAATCCCCTTTTTTGGAGGGCCCCCGGGGAAGAAAATACTGCAATCCTTGTAGTGTTTTTTTTTTTTTTTTTTAACCCGGGTTCACCGTGCAGTATCCCTTTTATAAGTTTGCTTTTACTCTTTGGGGCCCCTTCGATTAAAGGCGATACCCTTTTTTTATAGTTTTTTTTTATGTTGAAACACTTTAAAAAAAAAAAAAAAGTGTTTTTTAGTGTGTAAAAAACTAAAAATTTTTGCATCGGGTTTTCTTCTTTAGGCTTTTTCATTTTTTTTTTTTTCCGTATACAGAGCGGGGATAAGGACTTTTTTTTGGGGGGATGAACTGACTTTTTTAAATTGGGACAACTTTTTTGTTTTAAGGGAGTTTTTTATCGCTTTTTTTCTGATTTTCCAGTTTTATATGCTGCAAATTTTAAATTTCTGTTTAAAGTAAAAAAAAGATAATGTTTTAAAAGGGTTTTACTTATGTATTAAAAAAAGGGGCCCAAAATTTTAAAGAAAGAAAAATCCTCCAGCTAGTTTTTCTACTAAATTCAGTTTCAGTCTTGTCAAATTAACTTAAATTAAGGTCTCTAGTACTCATAAACCATACCCGAAAGGGCCTCTACGAGGAAAGGGTTGGGATAATTTTGCATATCTTAAATTTGAGATTTTTTTTAAATTTAAATATTATCTCAACCCAAACCCTTGTATGGTTTTTGATAAAAATTTGTCTTTAGGCCCCCCATTTGATTTAAATAAAGGTGTAAAAATGCACCCCACGGGCCCTTTTGGGAAAAAAGAAAGAAAACCCAAAACCACAGAAAGGTGTTGTTCTTTTTATATATATCGTTATATATTAAATTGACTATCCCTTAGGAGAACAGTGATGTTAGATGTTTAAAGCTGCCAAAATTTCAGATAGCATGTCTGGGGACAATACAGAGGTTTAAAAACCTAAGTTATGAGTATTTTTCAATGCACGCCCAAAACCTCCCATTAAAAATGAAGGGGCAGCTGAAAAAACCTGGAAAAAGAAAATTTTGGTGGGGGAAAATTTCCCAGTATTTGGTAATGCCAAGGTTTAAACAAATTTTCAAGAAGACATTGACGGGAAAAAGAATTTATATGTAGTTTTTAAGAGTAGCCCTAAAATTTTTAGTTTTTTTTTAACTTTTCTTTTTTAAAAGGAAGGGATTATGTAAAATAACAGATTTTAATCCTTGGGCCAGTTTTGAAAGGGTTTAAATTTAAACCCTTTTGTATAAAAACGTCTTCCCCTAATTTTTTTTGTTAAAATACATTGGGGGAGGTACATAGTCTATTTTAAAAGGGAGGGTGGCCTGCCCCAAATCCTTAGGAATAAAATTGTATACCTAAAAGGAAAAAAATCCCAGTTTTTTTTTTTAAATTTGTAATTTTTTTCCCAGATTTTGAAGTCGCTTCCCTTGAATTCCCAAAATTTTTGCTTAATTTTTTTCCCAAATTTAAAAGAAAACTTTCTGGATTAAAGGTTTCCCCCAACAACACCCCCAAAAACCCAAATTTTTTCACACCTTTAATTTTTTGGAATTGGGTCCCCCAGGCCCAAAATTGAATCTGTAAAAGGTTATCTACAGCCTTCTCACACCTGTTGCAAGATTTCATGCACTTTGGTACCCCGGGGCTTTTTTTGGGAAAAAATACCCGGTTTCTTTTTTAATCCCTTTGTTGGAAAAAAATAAAGGCCATGAAAATTTTCTGAAAGGTAAGGGGGTTTTTGAGGCCTAGAAAAAAGTAAAAAAAAAAAAAATTTTAAAAAAAAATAACCCCTTTCCCTGATGAGTTTTTTTTGACCTTTAAATTACGGCCCTAAATTTTTAAATCTCAGTGCCCACTTTATGGAAGAATAAGCTTTTACTTTTACCAATCCATATATCCAGGATTTTTTTTTACTAAAGAAACATTGTGTTTTCGGGATGGTATTTAATTTTTGCTAAAACAACCCTTGGGCCTTAAATTTGTAAAAAATTTTCAAAATTTTTGTGAAAACCTGGAAAAATATGCCGTTTTAAAAGTTTAATCCCTTGCCAGTTTTGACCTTTTTCGGGACAGGCCCTATTTTTTTAAATTTTAACGTGTGTCACTTTTTTGGACGAAAAACTTTGTACTTTTCCCCTACCATGTGTTTCCAGAAATTTTTTACTCATAAAACTTTGGGTGTTTTTATTTTAAGAAAAAAAATTTTTGGTTCCATACAATCCTTATTTATTTGTGAAAAATTTAAAACAAATAATGTGCAAAATTGTGAAAAATTTACCAATTTTAAAGCCCCCAAAAATTTTCCAGTATATAAGAAAAATTGTTATTCCACACAAAATAATTTATAACTAGCTTAGGGCTTAGAAATTTAGTGGTAATTTTTCATATTTTTCAAAAAATGGATAAAAATTTAAAGTTTTTTTTTAGGGACCAGCCCAGTTCTGACGTGTTTTTTGAGGGCCTCTATGTCAGATACCCCCTTAAGTGACTCCTTTCAAAGAAACAAACCAAATCTTACAGTATTCAAAACTTTTTTAAAAAATTTTTAAATTAAACCCCCATTAGATTTTTTAAAAGAAAAAAAAAGGCAAAATTGGGGGGTTGAAATTAAAAATTTTTTAATTTTTTTTTTGGCGATTTTCAATATGTTTCCATTATTCATTGAAACAGTATTGAAAAGGGGAAAAATACAACTCATCAGCCTTTAAAATTTCTGCCTTTTTTTTAACCCCTTTTTGTTGCCCTAGTGTGAAATTTGCCTCAACCCGCCTCGGGAATAGGGGGAAAGCACCTACCAACTTTTGGGGTTTTTTTCATTACTTTTTTGTTTGGGAAACCAGAAGGGTTTTGGGTGGAAATCCCTTTTGGTTTAAAACTTACAAAAGCCCAAACTAAAAAGCCCAAATTTTGGGAAACTCCCCCCCTTTGAGGAATATATCTTGGGGTTTAGTGAGTTTTATTATTTCCCCAGTTGGTTTCACAATTATGTTTAGTGTAACCCGGGAAGTTTAAAAAAAATTTTTTTTTCCAACAATCTGCAATTTAGCTGAAAATGTTTCTTTTTAAAAAGGAATTTTGGAAAAAAAAAGCACCCCAAAGCTTGTTCCCCCTACAACGGGGGATGGCTTTTTGGCCCTTTTCGTCTCGTTTTTTAGGGGGTGCCTTGCCATATTTATAAAGCCCACAAAAACCCAGAACGGGTGAAACCTTCAGAAGTCACCCCATTTGGATTCAAAAACCCTTTCCCTTGGAATCTCATATATGGGTGTGTTTTGGAGACCGGGTTTCCCAATTGTTTTTAGCTTTGGGGCCCAAATGAAAAGGGGGTTAAGGGGAAAAAACACATTTCCCCGCCATTGTTTTTTTTTTCTTTTTAAAAAAAGGGGCTTCAGTATTCAAAAAGTGGATATTAAAGGGACAAAAAAAGATTTATTATGCATTTTGGTACAATTAAAATTAAAGAAAAATTTTTACATAGTTTTTTTTTTTTTTATTTTTTTTTCAAAAATTTGAAATGGTTTGAAAAAAAATGCTTTTTTATGTCATCCAAGTCTGCCCAGTTTTTTAACTTTTTTTTTTTTCTGTGTATGGAGCTGTTTTTTTTTGGGCCGGGATGGTTTTTTTGGTATAAATTATAGGGTTTTTTGCATTTGATCCCTTTGATTGCTTTTTTTTAATTTTTTTTTGAGGTGTTTTGTAAAAAAAGATGCAGCAAATTTGTTTTTTGGGGTTTCCCATTTGGGTTATAAATGACATGCTTTTTTTTCCTCAGCAGGGGGGGTTTTTTTTTTACGGGGAAAACCCATTTTGTAATTTTGTTACTTTCCCACAAAAAAAACACTTTTAAATTAAAAAAAAGGGAAAAACATTTTTGCATTGTCAAAATTTCATGTCAAAAATAGAGATGGGCGAATTTCTCAAAATTCGATTAAACCGACTTCCCCCAAATTTCCCCCTTTCAAAATTTTTTTCCCGCCCCCAAATTTAATTTGGGATAAATTCGCGTTATAAAACAGCTTTTTTCCAGGCTGCACAGACCCCGAAAGGGTGCTGTAAACTTTGTGCCTTGCTTAAAAAATGCAGATTGAGTTTTAGTTTTTGGTTTTAAAAACAATGCTTGTTTTTTTAGTATGACACGAAACATGACGACCAAGGCTCTTAAAACCCGCTTAAATCAAAATTCCCGGGGCACTTAGGGGGGGCAAAACTGCCCAAAAAAAAATAAAGGGGGAAACGCAGCCCCTGAAAAGGGAAAACCCCAAGCACCAGCTGGAAAGAAACGAGCTGAGGGTTTAAAATACTAAAATACGTCGGAACACAGTAGTAGTTCCCGGGCCCCCAACAATCGCAACACAGAAAGGGGGAAAATATTTAAAGGGGGGCGTTGGAAATAGCCACGCCAAGGAGCAGAATCTTTAATTTGGGCCCCCCCGGTTTTCCCCAGAGTCCCCCGCAAAGGGGGGTGGACTTTCTGCGGGGGGGAGTCAAACCAGGTCCTATCCCTGGTGGGGACGTTTTGGGGGTGGCACCGAGGTGTAGCGGGGTTTAAAAATTAAAGGGCAAACTGGGAATGGGGATAAGTTTTAAAGGGCAGGCCCGGGCCGGAAAGGATCGTGGCCCAAGGGGGGAAATGGAGGCAAGGGGGTTTCCCGGGTCCCATGGATATGACAGAACCGGCTCAAGGAAACGATTTCTTAAATTCTTTAAATAATGAAATTTCATAGCCCCAGAGGCGGATTTTATTTCTTTTAATAAGGGCATTCTATTCACATTCTTCATACTTTAAGAAGCTCATCCAAAGTCAGTTTTGGGAGCATTTTTCCCTTTTTCTTCCCATTCCAATTTTTTACTAAAATTCCCTCATTAAAGGGACTGAATGCAAAAAAAAAAGACCTAAAAAATTCCCTTAGTTAGGGTCTTCAATTCCCTATGCTGCATTTGAACAAATTTTGGTTTTCCCTGCAGAAATGGATTTTAAAAAATACCCCCGGGTTTTTACTTCATGATAAACTACTTGGAACTTTTTTTTGGTATTAAAGATGAAGCTGAGAAGGTTTGAATTTCCTTTTGGGCCCAAAAAAGGGTTTTTTTGGAAAATTTTGCAAACTGACTAAAGGAGGATTTTCTTATAGTAAATTGAGTTTGTTTCCCCCCTCTCAGCAAACTGGAAAAAAAAGGCCCCCATTTTGGAACCGGGAAAAGAGGGGTCCAAGAGGGGGGAAGCCCGAAGTCACCCTTTTGCCGGATGGTTTTAAACCTTTTTCGGTTGTCACTAACCCGGGAAAATAAAGGGACATAAGCACAATTGGGCCCCCGAGGGCCCCTGCCTCCACTTTCCCCTGTTAAATGCCAGGTGCTTGGGGTGTTTAGGGGACAGGGCACAATGACAGAGTGTGGAGGTCACGGCAGCACCAAACAAACGCATGAGGCCCGAGAGTGGCTCAATGAAAACAGGTGGAGGTGACGGGGATCAACGCAGCAGCAGCATGTTGGGCAGAGAGTGGCACAATGAAGAGAGTGGGAAAGGGCCCCCCGGGGAGCGCAGCAAGCAGCAAACATTTAGGTCAGAAAATGGCACAAAGAAATTTTGGAGGGGCAAAAAAAGGAGTAGGCAAAAGAGTGGCCCCAAAAAAAAAAAATGACAAATGTTGGGGGTCAAAGAAAAGCAGCCACAGCAGCAGCATGAAATTCAGCCCGTGGCAAAAATGACACAAATTTTGGAGGTCACGGCAGCAGGCCCAAACAAACGCATAGGTCCCAAAAGTGGCACAATAAAACAGTGTTAAAGGGGACGGCATCAAAAGCAGCAGAGTTTAGGTCCCAAAAAGGGCCCAATGAAGAGTGTGGAGGGGCACAAACAGGAGGGGGCCACAGAGTGGCAAAAATGACAGAGTGTGGGAGGTCACAGCGCAGCCAAACAGAAAACAGCAGGGTCAGACAGTGGCACAATGACATCCTAGGGTGGCAAAAACAGGAGTAGGCCACAGAGTGGCACAAAGACAAGGGGGTGTGGAGGGCACGGCACCCCCACAGCAGCAGCATTTTGGTCAAAAAAATGGACAAAGGGGCACATTTTTGGAGGTCCGGCACCAGCAACAGCAGCGCAGCAAAGAGGTCATAGGTTTGGGACAATGACAGCTGTGGGGTGGGGGGCAATACCGTCCCTGGTAAAGATGGGGGGTGGGCAGATGGAGAAACTGGCAAAACGATGTGTGGCATAGGCGGGTTGGGGGCCCCAAAAAAATAGTGGCTGGGCAGGTATTTGAACCCCGACTCTTTCTCAAAGGTTTTGGGGGAGGCGTTTGGGTGGTTTTAATCTGACCCCCTAAGGCATTGGGGTGTAGAAATTTCCCGGCCCATCCACGCCTGATTATCTTCACAAAGGTCAGGGCATTTCCCCAAATTTCCCCTGGGCAAACGGGTTTTTTCCCCTTTGGGGGGGAAAGATGGCCCCCACCCAATGAACACCCGCTTGATCCACCTACTGGCTGGGCCCGGACGCTTCTCCAATGGGAAATCGGGAAGTTGCGGCCCCACATCCCTTTGTGGCTGGCCCCCGTTGTCCAGCGGCTTTCTAACTGGGGGGGCAGACTGCTGTCCAAGGGAGGCCACCCCCTGTTGGGTTTAGGGGCTGCTCCCGGTTGTGCTGCTGGTTTGGTTTACTGGGGGCCCCCCTCACTGGGGGGTGAAAGGGAAATTGCCAACGTGCTCCAGACTTTGGATGCTGCTTTTGGAGTGGTACTTTCTCCTACCAACCCCCCCCCCCCCCTTTTCCCCCAGCAGCCCTTTGGGAGTGTGTGGGGCTTTACCTGAGGGAACCCCCCCGTCAAACCCGTAAAAGGATGGGCCCCAAACTGCAAATAGGACGGGGGCCAAAATCCTTTGGGGGGATTTTTCTGTAGTATTTTTTTGGGTTTTTCCTCCCTCTCAGCAGCTGGAAAAAAGGCTCCCATTTTCGACCGGGGAGTGATTTTTCCCCAAAAGGGGGAGAGCCCAAAATCATCTCTCTTTCCGGAAAGGTGACTATTCGGTTAAATGCCCGGCAAAACAGCATGCTGCGGGCCATTGGGGCAAGTGACTTTGAGGGGGCTCCCCCGCCTCCATCTCCCTTTAAACTGGGCCCTGGGGCTTGGGGTCCCTTTTGCCTCGATTTCCTAAAACTCCTCTACCTACTCCAGCTCTCCCCGTCCTTTTTCTCCTGTCCCCCTGGGGGAGGAAAAAACCCCTCATTTCATTCCCGACAATTGGTTGTGCTCCAATTTTCCTCCCCCTCCGTTATTCCCCCCCGGACCTTTAAATGGCCGCGAGTTTTAGTCCCACGTCTCAAAACCCCCCCCAGAAAAGATTTTTCAGCATCTGTTCCCGGACATGAAAAAGTGGAATGACCCTTATTTATCCCGTAGTCCCCGGGACTGACAAAAAACTTCGCCTCCCTCAAACAGCCTCAACCCAAAAGGGCAGGTTTTCACGCATGAGCTGCCACTGGGACTTTAAAAATTACCAGGGGAGTACTCCTGTCCAAACCCGGATCATCAAAAAATCATTAAAGGTTTCCTTTTTCATAAGTCGGCCAACATGTTTAAGGGTGGAATTCCCAAAGGGGTGGAAACAAACGCATATCAGCGGGGTGGTTTTTTTTTGGGGGAGAATGTTCTTCCACTGCAAAATCAAAGGGTGTTTCCCGGTTTGTAGGGAAAGGAAAAAGTGCATGCACAGTTTCCTGGCCATTTTCAGAATCTTTTTGGAAAAAATTTGGTGGAAGACTTTAGGGAAAACCCTTTGGGGACAAAACCCGATTTAACAAGGGCGCCATGCAGGAAAGCCTTTTGGGCCAACGCTCCTTGGTGCAAACGGGACACATGTTTTCCCCCCCATTGGGCCCCCTCCCCCATGGGTTTGATTTGCAGTTTTGGGTGGAGAAAGCCCACATCGATTTCCCTTTCGCATGAAAGCAGAGAAATTCCTCCCCTGTGTGACTTCGTTTTGGGCCGGGGGGAACCAGGTGTTAGAACTTTGGGGACAACCCCTGGGGGCCCCACACATATTTTGGGAAAGATGGGGCAGAACTTGTGGGGGCGAGGGAAGGGGGGGGGTGGTGGTGGAGGGGTGGGGGCGGACATTGGTTTCCGGGGGCCATTTTGGGGCAACGTGGAGGAGAAAGCGCCCCCCTCATTTTCCAAATTGTTTTTGTGGTGGGCAGGGGAAACACATTCACCCGTGGGGAGTAAAGGCATGTACTGGGCCCCCACCGTTGGGCACAACTCCAAAGTCCCCCGGGTGCCCCTGCACCTTTTAACAAACCCATAAAAATCAAGGACTGGCCCCCCTTCTGTTCTACGTAAAAAGTGAAGGGTTTGGTTTAAAGGGCCCTTTTTGGGAAAAAAAATTTCGGCTTGGAATCTCCCCTCTTGGCTCGGCACAGGGGCCCTTTTGTTCTTTTGAACATTTCCAGGACCACCATTTTGGGAAAAAGGGGGGACTGCAAATACCCAACAACTTGGAAAAGGGGGGCTTTTGGGAGTTCTGCCCTTAGGATGGTTGGACGCATAGTTGTTGTTTTTTGAAAAACCCCATTGATCGACCTGGGTTGCACCCTGAGTAGAAAAGGGGCAGGAGCATCTGGGATGGGGGGGGTGAAAGCAAAAAAGAAAAAAATCCCTTCTGCAGGGTGGTGGGGCCTTTATGGTTTTTAAAGGGATGGTGCCCCTGGGGGCTGGGTGCTGCTGTTTCTTTTTCCGGCAGGATTTGGGCCAAACCCCATCTGAGCCACGGCCTTCCCCCCAAGGGCCCCTGGATGGTGACGCTGCATGTGTTGCGCAAGGGGCCATGGTGCCCCAAAGTTAGCTCCCCGGCCCCGCTTCACTTTATGCCCACAATTCTACATATTGGGGCCCAAAATTCCCGGGTCCTCCCGTGTCTAAGCAAAGAAAATGCCACAAACCCCCAAATTTGCTTTATTTTAAACCCCCAAAAGGCCCCCCCCCACTGAGTGAAATACTAATGCCGTTGCCTCGCCTTTAGCCCCCGTGCCGCTAGTTTTTTTTTCCTGCGAAGTGGGTTTTTTTATCCCTTTTCCGTTTGGTTCCTGCCCTCGCACTGGGCTTACCCTGCTGACTCCTGGCCCCACTACCCACTTTCTGGGTGCGCTGCGCATGACGGAAAACTGACGTCCTCTTCTCCTGACGATGTTTAAGCCTTGCCCTTTACCCGGCCCCCCCAAGTCCCGGGCGGCTCATCATTTATCGATTTTTGTTTTGGGTCTTCACTGCTGTCCTCCCACCCCGGGCTTGGTATCAGAGGGGTGACTCCCCCACAAATGACCTCCCATGCCATTTCCAATCCCTACTTTGCCAAAACCCATTCAAAAAAGCAGGGGGGATCGGCCCCAATTTTTTCGCTGGCCCAAATAACCCGCCCGAAAATGTCCCCCAAATTGTTTTATCCCCGCTTTAGCCCAGACCACATTTTTAGATTTGGCTGGGGAACCGGATTTGGGGAAAAAGGGGGGGTTTAGGACATTTTTAGGGCCCCCCTGACCCGCTCCCGGGGAATTCCAAATAAAGGGGTTGTGTCTGAACCGGGGTTTCCCCCCCGACTCCCTTTTTTGGGTTGTCAGAAAGTAAACTGGGAGAAGTGTCAACCAATCAAAAAAACCCTTGGGGGTTTTCAAAAAAAACGGTCGCTTTGAAAGACACCCCGGGAATTTTGCTAGCATTGGGGAAGGGCCTGCCCCCCTCTCTTTTTGACATTTCTTTTGTTTTAAAAAATTTAAAGGGTCTGTTTAATGAAAATACGGGGTTTTGAAAAAATACACAAAATGTATTTGACTTTCCAAAAGAACCCACTAAAAGGCTTGGGTAACCCCTTTGGGTTTAAAAATTTTTCGCTACAGAAATTACCCAAAAAAAAATTTAAAAAGGGATGGGTGGGGTAAAAACAAAAATGTATTTTGCTGAATAAGAAAGCACAAAAGGCTTAATTAACCCTGGGATAAAAATTATGCTCAGAAATCACCGGGAAAAAATTTCCTCTCTTTGGCGTTTAAAAACACCGTTTTTTTTACGCCCAAAAAAGCACAAACACCAAATTTTAACCCTTTAAAAAAAAAAAATATAAAATTGGGGCTACAGAAATCAGCACAAAAAATTAATTTGGATGTTTTGTGTAAAAAGGCTGTTTCTTTTACTAAATAAAAAAGGCACAAACAGGTTAGTTTAACCCTTGGATATTCAATGTGCTCCAGAACTGACCAGATGGCTTTAAAATGTATATGGAGCAGAAGGGGGGAACCCCAAATGGACTTAAATTTTAAAATTTTCCCCCCACAAACTGAAAAAAATTTTATAACGGAAGGGAGCATCTTTTTTTTAAAAAGCAGTGCCCCCCCCAAAAAAATAGCAAAAAAACAAATTTTTCTTTTGTGTGAGATTCTGCAGCAGCAGCGAAAAGCATGGCACAGTGCGAGGAGTTGAGCACCAGCATCGCGTCGGGAAATTTTATATATGGGGTTTACATCACAGAATCCCCCCGGCCCTCTGATTGGCTTCATCTCTCCCAAAAGTTTTTGGGAAGGAGTCCCCCCCTTTTTCCCTCCCAGATTTTCGTTGCCCCATGTTACGCCATGTGCTTGCAGCCTTTTATCAATTTAAAAAAAACACTTCCTTCCCGCGAATTACCCAAAAATTCTATTTTCCGTTTCCTGAAAGTTTTAAATTAAATTTAAATTAGTTGAATCAATTTGCCCATCCCCTAGTCATGTTTTTTTTTTGGGCTGTGTATGGGGTTTTGGGACACAGCGGATATTTGATGTTTTTATTGGGATAAATTTTTGCTCCTTTTTGATCCCTTTTAAATTGTTTTTTTTGAAGCCAGGGGAAAGAAAAAACTGGGAATTTTAAAGGGCAGTTTTTTTTTTAATATTTTTAACAGCCCTGCAAATGTAGGGGATTGTTTGTTTTAAAATTTATTTGGGGCAATTTCGATTATAGTTTTTTTTTTTTATGTTGAAACGCTTTGGAAAAAAAAAAAAGTTTTTGGCTATGTTAACCCCGGTGATTTTGGGCGGATTTGGGCCGTATTGCCGCCGTAATGCCGCAAAAACAGCTGAAATCCGCCCCTGTTATTTTGGTAATCCAAAAGTTCTCATTTGAGAAAATATGGGGTTTCCCTCTCCTCTCCCCCCCTCGCGAAAAGTGGCAGCGGGGAGAAAGTGGACATGCACATTATCCCCCGGTACGGCCTTTGGGTAATGAAAGTTATGGGGCCCCCGGGCTGTGGCCCTCCCGCCCCGCACCCCGGGCCCCCCTTTAAAGCCGTTAAATTTCGGGGAAAATCCTCCCCCAATAAAAGCCCCTGGGAAACACCCTGTGAAAAAAGCCCGTTTACTTTTTTTTGGCCCAAAAATTTTTTTTTAAAAATCTTTTTTTTTTCTTTACAACATTAGGAGGGTTACAAATTTAGTAGCAATTTTTTTCCCCTTTTTAAGAAATTTTTCAAAAACTGGATTTTTAGGGGCCAAATCCAATTTCTGACCCTGGTTTTGGGGGCCAAAATTTTTTTACAACCCCCTAAATGACCTCATGTAACAAACTTCCTCTTTGAAGTAATCAAAAAAAGCATTTTTGACATTTTTTTAAACCCCCCTTTGGTGTTTCTTA
>JAODAL010079402.1:0-12587 GCA_025379985.1 Phyllomedusa bahiana | reverse complement strand
ATCAACCCCAAACTGAAGCAAAAGCGGGCCAAATGTCACCCAATAAACAGACCCCACTAGATAATCCATATTCTGAAGAGCCCGAACTTGACACACTGTGGTTGGGGTCAGAAGGCATTTCAAAAGATCAAGATCAAGAGAATGATTTTGTCTGCTCTGATGCCCAAACGCTGATGCCCTCAGAGGAGAAGAGGGAAGCTGGTTCCTCTCTTTCAGCTGGACTCGTCATTTTTAAGGTGCAAAAATGACAAACACAAGACACAAAAGGTGTGTAACCCTTAACTTGAAGTTCTGCCTTTGTCAACATACATGTGCATCTACAAGAAGGGCGACATTGTGCACACTAAGGGTATAGGCACCATACAAAAAGGCATGCTATCATGGCAAGACTAGCAGGATCTACAATGTTAAACAGCATGCTCTGGGTCTAATTGTGAACAAGCAGATCAACGGTAAAAACCTTGCCAAAAGAATCAACGTCCATGTGGAGCACATTCGTCACTCCAGACAGAGTTTCCTCCAGCACATTAAGGAAAATGAGAGGAAGAAAAAGGAAGCCAAGGAGAAGGGCACCTGGGTGAAACTGGAGTGTCAGCCAGCATTACCAAGTGAAGCTCACTTCGTCCCAAATTGTGGAAAGGAACCGGAACTCCTTGAGCCCATTCCCGACGAGTTTATGGCATAATGTGACAATATCCTTTGCAAAATATTCCATTGTTGCTTAAGCATAAGGATGTAATGGTGCTACATAAGGCTTTTTCGAATTTTATTTGGAGGGGCAAATGCTCTCGAATAAGCAGAAATTTTACAAGCGCTACCTAGGTCTTGACTGTCTTCTGAGGAAGGCTCAAGGTCTTAGCACACACTTCTGGCATTCGCACACTGCTGCGGCCCGACTGTCAGTGTTGCAGCGTCATCTGGGCTTCCCCATCAACCGTCTGCATTTCTTCGTGCAAATTTTATTGGGAGTGTCCATAAGTGCATTTTGGCTGGTTTTAGGGAAATGCTGCTTTAGAAGACAGCGATACTCAATGTCCTATTCAGAAAAATCTTGTTTTAAATATTCATTTCTTCCTGTGGATTTTATTCTGATGGTCAATAAGGGCATTTTTGCTGCTTTTGTGGTCAGGTGACTGTAAAAGACATCAATAGTAAAGGTTATATTAAAAAAAGCTTATTTCACATACTCAAATTTCACATGCTTCAAGGCAATCAAAATGAACAGCATTTTCTGGGTGGCCACCCTCCTTGATCCACGTTACAAATCAAAAGTCAGCAATTTTCTTCCACCCACTCAATTTGACAGTAGAATGCAGGAATTTGAGACAGGGCTCATTGACCAACTGAAGACATCTATTGTGTCTTCTTCACATTCTAATGTCACAGTGGAACAACGTCAGCAACGTTACAGCAGCAGAATGGCAAGTAGCCATAGCAGCAGCAGCTTGGAAAAAATCTTGTTTGAATTAGTCAATTTCTTACTGCAAGTTTTATTCTGAGGGTTGTATGGATTAGCCCAAACGATAGCAGTCTCTTCCAAGGTAAGTCACAGCAAACTTTATTCGTGCAATTCACACAACACAGGAAACATAAACTACAGGCTTGCTTCAGCCAAAATACACCCATAAACACAGTTTCTGTTACATGTCACAGTACCGTACTCGGTGTTCCAGGGTTAGTAAACTGTATGCAGGTCTCAGTCTCTCAGGAGTGCAAAGCCAAGCTCTGGCTCTCAGACCAACAATTGCTCAACTGAGCAGTTTGGGTCAGAAAGGGAACCACACACCCTCACCAGATCCTGCTGGCCTTATATAGGGCTGGTAAGACCTGGCCTGAAATGTGGGAGCGGTCATCGCACCCAACTCTTCTGACTGCTCCAATAAAAGCCCGACCTGGATCACGGCATTACTGCCATACTACAAGTACAAAAGTGCCAGTGGCCTATTGTCGCTAACATCAGAATAAATGGGCTTTACTTCACCGACCTCAGGCAGTTCGGTGACACATATCGTCTGTCAACAATTGCACCTTGTGCCTTCCAACAGGGTCCATAAGGGCATTTATGCTGGTTTTGGGGTCATGCTGCAGTTAAAGACAGCAATAGCCAATGTCATATTCCCTAAAATATTGGTTCAAATACTTATTTCTTCTTGCAATTTTATTCTGCAGGTCCATAAGCGCATCTGTGCTGGTTTTGTGGTCTTGCTGCGGTAAAAGACAGCAATAGATGATGTTCTTTTCACAAAAATCTTGTCTGAAATACTGATTTCTTCTAGCTACTTTTATTCTGAGGGTCCATAAGGGTATTTGTGCTGGTTTTGTGGTCAAGCTACTGTAAAAGGAATGCCAGGGGTGCCAGTAGGGCAGTACTCCTGTCAGGGGCCTTAATCAAAAAGGGGCCTAGCGATATGTTAAAAATAGAAAGTAGTAATAGGTGGGCGCCCCATTTGATTTAGCTGCATGTGGCCATGAAACGGTTAATAGACGACTGATGGCAGCCCTGGTTGCCACCGCACCTACTGTAACTATGGCCCTGCAAGCTGAACCTCCGTGTTCCCCATTGGGATGTTCTTGCTGCCACAAGAGATGGGCGAATTGATTCTAACAAAGTGGAATTTGTTTAGAATTTCAGGAAAACTTTGATTCTGCACGAAGTCGAAGTTTGGGGTGATTTGCGTGTTTTTAATTGCTAAAATGGCCGCAAGCACATGGCGTGACACGGGGCAGAGAAGTCTGGGAGGAAGAAAGGGGGACCCTCAATGACATGTGCGGAGATGAAGCCAATCAGAGACCGGTGGGATTCTGTGACGTCACAGCACTATATAAGTCCGGACGCAATGCTGGCTGCTCACACTGCCCTCGTTGTGCCGCTGCTGCAGTTTCTGCAGTGATCTCACAAAATATCATTTTGTCTGTATGAGCGCTGTTGGGGGGAGGGGTGTCACTGATTTTAACAGAGACTGCTCCTCCGTATAATTTTGATTCAGTTTGTGGGGTATCGTAATTGGGTCCAATTCTGCCCCATATACATTTTAATGCCATCTGGTCAGTTTTGGAACACATTGACTATCCAAGGGTTGTCTAAGCCTGTTTGTGCTTTTTTGTATTCAGTAAAAGAAACGTCTTTTTTACACGGCACATACCAGTTAATTTTTTCCTGCTGGATTCTGTAGCGCAATTTATATCCAAGGGTTATTTAAGCATGTTTGTGCTTTTGTATTCAGTAAAAGAAACAGCGTTTTTACAAGCCATATACCAGTTCATTTTTTGCTGCTGATTTCTGTAGCACAATTTATATCTAAGGGTTATCTAAGCCTGTTAGTGCTTTCGTATTCAGTAAAAGAAACGGCTTTTTTACACGGCACATACCAGTTAATTTTTTCCTGGTGATTTCAGTAGCACAATTTATATCCAAGGATTAATTAAGCATGTTTGTGCTTTTGTAGTCAGTAAAATACACAGCGTTTATCCACGCCACATACCAGTTAATTTTTTCCTGGTGATTTCTGTAGCGCAATTTATATCCAAGGGTTATTTAAGCCTGTTTGTGCTTTTATATTCAGTAAATAAAACAGTGCTTTTAAACGCCAAAGACGAGTACATTTTTCTTGGTGATTTCTGTAGCATAATTTATATCCAAGGGTTATTTAAGCCTGTTTGTGCTTTCTTATTCGGTAAAATGCATGCCGTTTTAACACACCACATACCAGTTAATTTTTTCCTGGTGATTTCTGTAGCGCAATTTATATCCAAGGGTTACCCAAGCTTGTTAGTGGGTTCATTTTCAATCAAATACAGGGTGTGAATTTATCATATACAGATATCTTCATCTGTAAATTTTTGAACAAACAGTATGTCAGACAGAGAGGTGGCAGGCTCTTCACATGCGAGTGGCAGTGGCACAAACATTCCTGAAGAAGGCACAGGTCACAGAACACTAAGGGTACGTCACAGCAGGGGTCACTTGGTGAGGCCAGAACTGCCGGTGTCATCTAGCGGCCGTGTGTTGACAGGCAACCCAAGGGTTCTTGATTGGTTGACAAGGTCATCCACTTCTGAAGGGAGCTGTTTCTCTTTGCCATCATCTCCCAGTCCAGATGCTCCTGCTCCTCGTTACTCATGGTGCCAGCAGTCGTTCAACGAGGTGATTGCAAAGAGACAACAGTATGCGTCCAACCATCCTAAGGTGCAGAAGCTGACCGTGCTCCTGTCCAAGTTGTTGGTACTGCAGTCCCTCCCTTTCCAAATGGTGAGTTCCAAACCGTAATTTCTTTTCCAAAAAGGCAGTACCAGCCCTTCACAAATATGTAGAACAGAAGGTGGGCCAATCCTTGAACTAATCTGTTTGTTCCAAGGTGCACGGCAGCGCGGACGTGTGGAGCTGTAACTACGGTCAAGGCCAGTACATCTCTTTTATGGCCCACTGGGTGAAGGTGCTTCCTGTAGACACAATTGGCAACAAACGACTTTAAAATCAAACTTTACTTGTTTCATTGAATATATAAAACATTACATAGCCTCGTGGGCTTATCATACATTTATGCATCCTGTAGGGTTAGTAGAGACACGCTCATCCTATTTCAGGAAAAGTCCATAAATCTGTTCACAGATGTAGCTGAGGAGAAGTGCCGCTGCACTCGGTGCAGGGCACCTGCGACGTTTCAAAGGGAAATCCTTTTTCTTCTTTTTATGAAGTAAAGTTTGATTTTAAAGTCGTTTGTTGCCAATTGTATCTATTTGAAGTGCATATGAAGGAACTGGAGACTCCTTGAATGGCAACACCAAACATGCTACCAAATAAGGGATTGTTTGCATATAAAATGAATGTGCTTCCTGCTCAGCCACACCAACAACTTAGACAGGAGACGCCGCTTTCTCCTCCACGTTGTCAAACTGCTGCTCCTGCGCCAATATCCGCCTCCTCCTCCACACCACCACCACCATCTCAGCCTCCACAAGTACTGCTCCATCATACCACATGTGTAGGGCACAGCAGTGTCATGCAGTTCTACACCTGGCTTGCCTCGGCGAACGAAGTAACACAGGGGAGGAACTGCTCCATGTCATGCAGCAAAAAAACGATGTGTTGCTTTCTCCGCGCCAGCTGCAATCGGAACCATGGTGAGAAGGATGAGCAATATTATTGACAAAAGTTGAAATCGGCACGATTTTTAGGCTGATCGGAAATTACCGATCACGTGATATTTTAGGTGACAATCTTACAGATAATCTATTACTATCACTGCATTTTCAGCGTTTCCTGTCATTTTGGCGGCCAGCCAATCAGCTCTGAGTATAGAGGGGGGTGAGGAGGATGTACAACGTCACCACTTTGTGGTGTATGGATCTCATTGGCTGCAAAAATCACGTGATCTCGTTTTATCTAACCCGCTGCATTTCCTGTTTGAGCTCATACTCTGTCTCTGCCTCTTCACAGCAGGACGTGTCTGTCCGCGTTTAAACCAATAGCTGTTCTAACAGCTCTGATAGTGACTTCTAATACAAGAAACCATCCACCTACAACTTAGAATAGAGTTAGATTAGAGAACTGCACATCTTATTTAGTTAGAGAAAGTTTTAAGGACATCTACTGGTGTGTGTAGCCGCGGGGCTGCGGAGGGGTTGGGGGATCGGCAGCAGGAGAGGCTTTTGAAATGAAGGGAGATATTTTGCAGCTCAGTGTGTTCTGTGATTTTCAGTTGAAAAATAATTGTTTTCTACCACCTTTTTTGGCCAGTAGACCTCTGCTAGCAGTTGAAATTGTCCCTGTGTTTCAGTTCTATTGCAATCACTGCGTGTCAGTGTTCCCGAAAACTGGCTTAACTTATCCCTATAACTTTTAAATAGTTTTACTGAAGTCCGTGCGTCTCAGTTTGGCGCAAAGAGTCCAGTTGTACGAATATTGTGTTCTACAAATTTCCTATTAAATTACGCTTGTAATCAGTGGTGCGAAGGCTGCCATATTAGTCCATATAATATGTAAATACTCTTATTGCAGTCCTTGTGTCTCAGTTTGGCGCAGAGTTCAGTTGTACGAATATTGTGTTCTACATATTTCCTAGTAAATTTTGCTTGTAGTCAGCGGTGCGAAGGCTGCCATATTAATCCATATAACATTTAAATACTCTTATTGACTCCTTTTTCCGGCACTTTTTAATATGTGGGTCATGTAGATTTAAGGGTCATGCTGCGGTCCAGGACAGGCATAGTCAATGTCCAGTTCAACTAAAATGGTGGTTCAAAGACTGCTTTTGCCAGCACTTTTTAATCTGTGGGTCAGACAGGTTTAAGGGTCATGCTGCGTTCCAGGACAGGGATATTCAATGTCCAGTTCAAGTAAAATTATGGTTCAAATAATACTGCCTTCTGGCACTTTTTAATTTGTGGGGTTTAAGGGTTTAAGGGTCATGCTGTTGTTGCCTAATTGTCTTGCCTAAGATGTAGCACGTATCCAGTTTACTATTGTGGATGTTAATTCCAACTTCTCAACCCCTATGAAGAATGAAGGTGTTGTTCCTCTCCCATAGACTTTAATGGTCATTGGCGATAATCTGTTATCGACCATCGGATATCGTCATGATTATTGACGATATCGACTATCGAATCAATAACGTTAGTTGACACAATCGCTCATCAATAGTGACGGACAATGAGAGTAATCTAGTGTCTGCGCTGGTCCATGCGCCCTGCATGGTGCATGTGTTCAATCTGGTTGTGAAAAGGTTCCTGAAATCTTCCACTGATCTTCAGAACATTCTGAAAATGGCCAGGAAACTGTGCATACGCTTCATCCATTCCTACAAAGCCAGGCACACCCTCCTCGAGTTGCAGCGGCAGAATGGCCTCACCTAACACACACTGATATGTGATGTTTCCACCCGTTGGAATTCCAGCCTGCACATGCTGGACAGACTGTATGAACAGAGAAAGGCCATTAACGATTTTTTTGATGATCCAGGCAGACAGAAGTACTCCCCTGTGTAACTTTGATGTCAGCCAGTGACAGCTCATGCGTGACGCCTGCCGTTTGCTGAGGCCTTTTGAGGAGGAGACGTCATTCCACTGCTTCATGTCCTTGAACAGATGCTGAAAAATCTGTCTGGGCAGGAGACTGGAGACGTGGCGACTACATCTCGCTGCCACATGAGTCCGATGGGGACTGAACTAGATGAGGAGGAGGACATTGGAGCACAAGCATTGTCTGGTGAAATGAGTGGTTTTTCTACCCAAGTGACAGGAGAGGAGGAGCAGGAGCAGCTGGAGGAGGTAGATGGAGATTAGGAAGACGAGGCAGATGACCACCAAGCACCATGGCAGTATACAGTGGAGATGGAGGCAGGGAGTCCCTCAGAGTCACTTGCGCACATGGCCCGCAGCATACTGATTTGCCTGGCTAGTGACAGCCGAATAGTCACCATCCGGCAGAGGGATGACCTCTGGCTCCCCACCCTCTTGGACCCTCGCTACCGATCCAAAATGGGAGCCTTTTTTCCAGCTGCTGAGAGGGAGGACATACTCAAATACTATAAAGAAATCCTCCGTAATCAGTTGGCCGCTGCCTATGTGCAGCATGGTCCATCCTCTGACAGGTCTGACCGGGGGGTTCCTCAGCGCTCACGTACCACTGCCACAGCTGCTGTGGGAAGGTGGGGGCATAGGAGCAGTACCAACTCCATCAGCAGCAACCTAAGTCTGGAGTCGCTGATGAGCAGCTTCCTTCACCCGCCTAGTGAGGAGGGCACTCACCAGCAGCAGCAGGACCTGGAGCAAACCCTGAACCAACAGGTGGTGGCCTACTTGGACAGCACTCTGCCACCCCAGTTAGAAGATCCGTTGGATTACTGGGCAGACAAACTGGATGTGATCGTTGCAACTTGCCGAGTTTGCAGTGGAGAAGCTGTCCTTCCTGACCAGTAGTGTGGCATCAGAGCAGGTGTTCAGTTCGGCGGGGGCCGTCGTTACCCCAAGGAGAACCCGCTGGAAATGTGGAATGACTGACCTTTGTCAAGATGAATCAGGCGTGGATCGGCCAGGATTTCCACACACCAATGCCTTAGGTGTCAGAGTACATCAACCATGATGCCTCACCAAAACTTTGAGAAATGAGTCTCGATTCAAACTATCTGCCTCAGCCACTATTCTGAAGCCGCCAGCCGCCTGATTCGACACATCTGCTGCTAGTTACTCCATCTGCCTATCAACATCTTTAACAGGGACTGATATTGCCACCCACCTCCACACTCTGTCATTGTGCCACTCTATGACCTCATGCTGCTGCTGTTGCTGGTGCCGTGACCTCCACACTGTGTCATCATGCCACTCTATGACCTCATGCTGCTGCTGCTGTTGTTGCTGCTACCGTCACCTCCACACGCTGTCATTGTGCTACTCTATGACCTCATGCTGCTGCTGCCGTCACCTCCAATCTCTGTCATTGTGCCACTTTGTGGCCTACTACTGTTTTGCCACCTCCAGAATGTCATTGTGCCACTGTCTGACCTCATGCTGCTGATGCTGCTGATGCAGGTGCTGGAACCGTCACACTCTGTCATTGTGCCCCTCTTTGGCCTACTCCTTTTTTTGCCACCTCCAGAAACTCATTAGTGCCACTCTCTGACCTCATACTGCTGCTGTGGCTGCTGCCGTGACCTCCACACTCTGTCATTGTGCCACTCTCTGACCTCATGCTGCTGCTGTGGCTGCTGCCTTGACCTCCACACTCTGTCATTGTGCCACTGTCTGACCTCATGCTGCTGCTGTGGCTGCTGCCGTGATCTCGACACTCTGTCATTGTGCCACTGTCCCCCAAGCACCGTGGCAGTATACAGTGGAAATGGAGGCAGGAAATCCCTCAGAGTCACTTGTGCACATGGCCCGCAGCATGCTTATTTGCCTGGCTACTGAAAGCCGAATAGTCACCATCCAGCAGAGAGATGACTTTTGGCTCTCCACCCTCTTGGACCTTCGCTACCGGTCCAAAATGGGAGCCTTTTTTCCAGCTGTTGAGAGAGAGGACAAACTCAAGTACTATAGAGAAATCCTCCGTAGTCATTTTGCTAACGTTCCGAAACCATTTTTGGCCAAGGCAATTCTACCTCCATCATCATCATTACCTAAAAAAGTTCCAAATGAGTTCATTATGAAGTTTAAATGTGGTAGCTTGAATCCAGTTTCTGCATGACACCAATTTGTTCAAATGCAGTGTATGGAACTTGAACTGAAGGAGATCCTAACTACAGGAAATGTTTTAGCTGCTTATTTTGCATTCGGTGCCATCAGTGAAGGAATTTAGTACAAAACTGGAATACTGAACTACAAGCAAATGCTGCAAAACTGACTTTGGATGAGCTTCTTCAGTATGAAGAATGTGAATCGTATGTTTAACTTACAGAAAGTAAAAACCGCCTTCAGGACTATGAAATAAAAAATAATAATCTTTAGAGCCTATAGACAAAGCGTTTCCTTGAGTCTCGTCTGTCATATCCATGTACCGTACCTCTTGCCTCCGTCCCTTGACCACGATCCTTGCCGGCTGTCCTGACCTTACGCTTGTCCCAGACTCTGTGTTTGCCTTACGATTTTCTACCTCGCCACACCCCGGCTGCCACCACAAGCAAGTCACTTCAGGGGTAGCGACCTGGTAGACTCCCGCCGCAGCAAGTCCATGCTGCTTTGCGGCGGGCTCTGGTGAAAAGCGGGACCTACTTAGGTTCCACTCCCTGGCGTGGATATTGCCATCGTCCCTTTACCGTGCTGCGATCTGTGCCGGCTCCAGAAACCTACTATTGTGTTTTTTGACACTATTGTTGGATCTTTTGAGACCTCGGCTTTTTTTTTTCTAGCTTGGGCTGCCACGACTTTATCAGGCTGCATTCCCGCTTCAGTTTTTTGGTCAGTTTTGCCCCCGTAAGTGCCCAAGGAATTTTCGAGTGAAGCGGCGGCAGTCATGTGCGTGTCATACTAAAACACAGCATTGTATGAAGACAAAACCAAGCTCACTCTGCATATTTAAGCATGGCACAATGTTCTACAGCACCTTACAGGCTCTTTGCAGCCAGGAAATAGCTGTTTTTTAACGCGATTTGTCCCGAATTTATCCGGGTCAAAACTAATTTTGACGGAAAATTCGGCGAACTCGGCGAATCGAATTTTTGAGAAATTCGCCCATCTCTAGCTGCCATCACATATATGATATGTTCTTGGTCCCTGGTGCAAAAAGTGATATGGGCCTCCTGCCAGTTACCATGTGCCATTTCCAAAACCGATGTCTTCTTACGAGTTGTGGGGGCCCCGTAGCAGCTGCTACCGCTGTACCTGCTGTGGCTACGCTGTCCTCATCTTTTCGGTTAGCCATTGAAAGGATTGAATTATTTTAGCTTTTGAATTTTTTTCTGTGACTCTTAGAGCCTTATTTTTTTTACTAAGTTGTACCACGTATACAGTTTACTGTTGTGGATTGTAATTCCAGCTTCTCCTCGCCTGTTTGGGTATAAAAATTAACCTTGTCATCCTCTCCCATTGACTTTAATGGGAATCGACGATTGATCAAAATCGTAACTCGGCGCAATATTTTTCAAAATCAGTAATCGTCAAGATCACAATTTTTTTACTGATCGCTTATCACTAATAATGATCACAAACACACAGCCAAGGAAGCTCTCAATTGGTTTCAGAGAAAGAAAAAAAGCTGCTTGAATGACCCAGCCAATCATCTGACCTTAATCCAATAGAAAATCTATGTAAGATGCTAAATCTCATAGTTCATAGAAGGAGCCCACAGAACCTTTAGGATTTGAAGAGTGTTTTTGTGGAAGAATGGACCAAAAGGCAATGCGACTAGTTTCGCTGTACAGAAGTTGTCTTGAAACTGTCATCACCAACAAAAGCCTTTGTATAAAGTAATAAATTAATTTCAGTAAGTGTGTTTAATACATTTTCCTAGGTAAAACAAGTATTGAACACATCACCAGTTTTCTGAGTAAATATATTTCTAAAGGTGCTATTGACATGAAATTTTTCCCAGATGTCGGCAACAACTCACCCAATCTACACAAGCAAAGAAATCAAACCATAGATGTCCTTAAAATATGTTTTTTGCAATAATTAGAACTGAAACTGGGAAAAAGTATGTATTAAACATGCTTATTGAGATGTATTTTGTACAAAAGCCTTTTTTTGGTGATAACAGCTTCACAGCACCTTCTGTATGGAGAAACTAGTTGAATGCATTGTTTAGGCGTGATTTTTCCTAATTTTTCTCTAAACTATCTGTGAGCTCCTTCTATAAAAATTGAGCTTTAGTTTCTTTCATAGACATTCTAGTGGATTCAGGTCAGTTGATTGGCTGGGATATTGTTGCAGCTTTATTTCTTTCTCTGAAATCAACTAAGAAATTCCGAGGCTGTGTGTTTGGGATCATTGTGTAGCTGAAATGTCCAACTTGTTTCATCTTCATAATCTTGGTAGATGGCAGCAGATTTTTATCAAGAAATGTTTCCATTCTACCTCATGGGGGTTTTTGCCTTCCTCTGGATCAACACTTTAACACTTTAGCAACACTTTAATAAATGGGCTGAGCTGGATGGACGTATGTCTTTTTTCGGCCTGACAATGTAACTATGTAATCCTTCACTCAATTATATGAAGTTTTCCAGTGCCGTATGCTGAAAAACAGCCCCTACCAAGAAATTAACACCTCAAAACTTCATTGTTTGAGTGTTTTTCTTCGGGCTGATATACAGTGCCTGTTGGCCTCCAAACATAATGTGTATTAAGGCATTCAAACAGTTCAATTTTGGTCTCATCTGATCAGATTGTATTCTTCCAGTATTTCACAGGCTTGTCTAACTGTTGTTGAGCAAACTTTAAATGTGCTTGAACATACTTTCTGTTCTGCAGAGGAGTCTTGCGTGGTGAACATACATACAGGCCATGGAGGTTGAGTGTATTACTTATTGTTTTCTTTGAAACAATTGTATCTGCTGATACCAGGTCTTCAGTAGCTCTCCGCAGGTGGTTTTTGGCTCTTGGACAACTCTTTTGATAATTCTTTTTACTCCTTGGCCGTGGCGGCTTAAGGTGAAATTATGTTTTCTTCAGTTCCAGATTATGGCCCCAACAGTGCTCACTGGAGTCTCTAGTGTTTTAGAAATTCTCCTGTAACCAATGCCATTAGTATGTTTTGCAACAATAAGGTTGAAAAATTCTTGAGACAGCTCATTGATTTCACCCATCATGAGATGCTTCTTGCATGACACCTTGGTAATGAGACAAGATTACTGTTATCATTATCATATTATTATTTTTCTTTAAAAGAGTTTATTGACCTAGAATAGAAAAGTAACTTAAAGTGTTGTCTGGGCCTATAATTTTTCTACATTTGTGATGATGACCTGATATTATGTAGCCAACAGGTCAAATCAGTGGGGTTTAGGTCCTTATAAAACACCATATGCTTACTTTCACTCTTGTCTTGTTCTTCTTGACTTCCCTGGTTCTTGTAAATTAATGGAGCATGAGCCTTTCATCTACTTTGTGATTTACTTCTAGAGACAGATTTTTTCAAGAAAGTTAAGAAATGTCAAAAT
>JAODAL010079401.1:0-12588 GCA_025379985.1 Phyllomedusa bahiana | reverse complement strand
CCCTATTTTTTTTAAAATTTTTACAAAAAATAGATCGGTATAAAATAGTGTTGTTTGTTTTTAAGCATTAACTGGGTACGAAACAAAAGCTAAGTACTAACGGTAAAATTCCAGGGTTACCATTTTACATTTTTGGAAACAGCTTTTGAAATTTAAAAGGTGTGTCACCTTTTATCATGTCCCGCAATGGGAGTTTGGTTGTGATATTGATACACAAGATACATTTTCAAAACCCCCCAGGACCAAATCTTACCCATGGGGGTTTACTGGTTAGTGCGGGGGTTTCTGGGTTTTAAAGTTTCTTTGCAATAAAAAAATTTGTGAGTTTTAACAAATTGGTAATTGGGTCAGTTTTTATTTTTGTTTCCCATCTTTTGTTCATTTAGCTCATTTTTTTTTTTTTTCCATCCCTTAATGCAGTGCTGTAAAAAATTGTAGTAAGACCTTTAAAAAAGAGATCCATGTAAAATATTGTTTTGTTTTTTGAAGCAGCAACTAGGAGAAACCAAGTAAATTATAACGGGTTATTCCTGTTAAAATTTTTAAATTGTTTTGGAGCCACAATCAATGAGCGGGGGTGACATCTTATCACGTGCTGCAAGGGGGATTCTACTCGTGTCTTTATAAAAAAACATGTAGCACAAAACCCCTCAATATGACCAACATGCAGAAAAGTACCCCTTTTGGACAGGGGTTTGTTTTTGGGCCTCCCAAGCTTTGGGTTTGGGGTTTGAGTCTTCAATTTGCTTTATGTTGGGGCTTTTTGTTTTTGGTTGATCTCAATAAGCACAAAAGGTCTATCCCCCCAATAAGAGCAGCATTTGGGTTTAAACCCCCAGGGGGTTGTAAGGGTTAGCTTATCGCTCTCGAGTTGGGCATAGATTCACTTCATTGTTAGGCTTAATGTTCAGTGCCTTTTATGAAATCAGTAGGGCGGGTAATAATTAAAATTTTTTTCCACCTTTTTTAAGTTTAGCGATTTTTCATTTTCTTTTTAATGTATGTGCTTTACAAATATTGCTCATAAATCTTGAACCAAGAAAGATCCATGTAAAATATTGTTTCTTTTTTTTTCCAGCAGACTACTAGCTACAAAACGAGCTAACTTATCAATGGGGATCTTTCAGGTTTAGAAGTCTAATATGTGCTGGAGACCAGAATTTGTCATGAATAAGGTGTGCCACTATTACCATTTGCTGCAGGTCAGAGACAGGTCAAACCCCCAATAGGGGGCAGAGAGATAAGGTGGGGGAAAGAAGAGTTTAAATGAGTAAGGGTTAATGAGGGGAAAGAAAAGGTATTTGGAGTTCAGAAGAGTCAAAGGCATGGGTTGGGGTAAATGAAAAAACCAACGAGGGTGTGTGTGACAATGGTGGGTGAGGATCCACTGCACCATTGGCTGGACTTACCTGGAGGGGCATAAACTAAGTGACTACCTGCTTTTCACTAGAGCCTTGAAAGTGAGGATAGCTTAGGCCATTAGGGAAAGTCACTAGGTGCCACTCCAGAACAGTTCCCGAACCAGTAACAGCAGACCGAGGGCCAGAACCGGTGTGAAGCACTGAGGAAAAGCAGAGGCACATTTCAGCCAATCCAAGGCCCAGGGCAGGCAGCACAGGTTCAAACAACATAGCCGAGGTCAATCAAAATGAAATCTACAGAAGGGGTTAGTAACAGCAGATCAAGATCCCATACCCCTTTGGTGGACACTAGAACCTAAGCTCAGGCAAGCCTCGGGGGAAAGGAATAAGTGGAGAGGGGGCTAAAGGATCAAAGTAAAGGGATAAGACATGGGATATGATTGTGCATAGGAGGGTGGTGGGGGTTAGAGAGTGGATATGGGTAATAGGGAAAGATTGGGGTGGAGGAAAGGTAAAGTTGGTCAGTGGGATGTCCAAAAAAAATTAAAAGGAGTGTGGTGGTGTGTCACAAGGGTGATAGATGGGGTTGGTGTGATAAATAAAGTTACAGAGGGAGAGGGTTCAAGTAGGGGTTAAAGTGGGGATGTTGGGCAGAGGGTGGGCTCAGGATGCCAGTGTAGGCAGGGCTTGCTGCCCAGACAAAATAAGAAGTAGTTTTTTAAATGCCACACTATCCTTATTTACTCACTCCCCCACCCCCACTTTTTCTAAATCCTGCTTAGCACTTATTTCCTCCTTTAGTCCCATATTTAACTTTACTTTCCACTTTGCACCTTACTCTACCCCATCTGTCCCTTACCTTTAACTGCTAAGCACCCCCAATTACCCCATTCCACCCTTAACCTCTCCCCAACCTTACTCTTTTCGTTTCCGTTACTGTTTTTTCTTTCTTTTTTCCTCTTATCCCCATATATCCTTCTTTAATTCTCCTTTCCACCTACACACCATCTCTCTTTTATCCTTTAGCCCAACTCACCCTTTCACTCTCCTGCCTCCAATTACTTTTTACTTTCGACCTTAATCCCATTTCACCATACTCATTTAACTCTTCTTTCGTCCGCCTTATACCTCTCTCCCCTATTGGCAGCTCAGTGGTTAGGGATGTTACCTCCCAATGCTGGGCTTGTGGATTCAATTCCTATCTATACTTGCTCCTTTCTGAATTATAAAAATTAGTCTTTTGAGACAGTTTTTACTTCTTTTTCGTTTTAATTCGGTTTAACTTATTTTATTTCTATTCCATCTATTTAATGCATGTGTTTTACAAATTTGCTAGTAAAAAGGTCAAACCCCCAAAGAGCACATCACAAAGCACATCACGGGACTCTTAAGCACTTGTGGTGAAATGGTTTGGGGGGCCTGTTACCTCCCAATGCTGGGGTGTGGGTTGAAGTCCCTCGGTGCTCGTAATTTGTGAATTTTAACAAAATAGTAATTGAGCCAGAATGTTACTTTTTTTTCCAAATTGTATGTTTAGTTTAGTTTAAATTTTTGTTTTCTATTACACCTCTTTAATGCATGTCCTTATAGTTTTTGCTAGTTAAACTTTTACAACAAAAGATCGGTAAAAAAATAGTGTTGTTTGTTTTTAAGCATTCAACTAGGTACGAAACAAAGCTGAAGTACTAACAGGTATATTCCAGGGTTACCATTTTACATTGTTTTGGAGATCAGCATTTGTAATGAACAAGGTGTGTCACCATTATCATGTCCCGCAATGGGGAGTTCTGTGTTGTGATATTGATACACAGAGATACAGTTCAAAACCCCCCAGTACGACCAACACTCACCATCTTAGCCCATGGCGGCTTACTGGTTAGTGCTGGGGTTCTGGGTTTAAGTTTCCTTTGCAATCAAAAATTTGTGAGTTTTAACAAATTGGTAATTGGGTCAGTTTTTACTTTTGTTTCCCATCTTTTGTTCAGTTTAGCTCATTTTTATTTACTTTTCCATCCTCTTAATGCATGTGCTGTAAAAAATTGCTAGTAAGACTTAAAGAAGAGATCCATGTAAAATATTGTTGTTTGTTTTTTGAAGCAGACAACTAGGTATGAAACCAAGCTAAATTAGTAACAGGTATATTCCAGTGTTAGAATTTTAAATTGTTTTGGAGACCAGCATATGCAATGAGCAAGGTGTGACATCATTATCACGTGCTGCAATGGGGAGTTCTACTCTGTGATCTTTATACAAAAACATGTAGCACAAAACCCTCAATATGACCAACATGCAGAAAAGTAGCCTATGTCGGCACAGTGGTTATGTCTTTGGCCTCCCAATGCTTTGGTTGTGGGTTTGAGTCTTCAATTTGCTTTATGTTCGGTGACTTTTTGTGTTTCGAGTTGTAATCTCAATAAGCACAAAACTGGTCTATGCCCCCAATAGCACCCATGTAGTTATAGCAGTGGTGGTGAAGTGGTTAGGCTTATCGCTCTCGATGCTTGGCATGAGAGTTCACTTCATTGTTAGGCTTAATGTTCAGTGCCTTTTAAGAAATCAGTAGGGCAGGTAATAATTACAATTTTTCCACCTTTTTTAAGTTTAGCGATTTTTCATTTTCTTTTTAATGTATGTGCTTTACAAATTGGCTCATAAATCTTGAACCAAGAAGAGATCCATGTAAAATATTGTTTCTGTTTTCTTTTCCAGCAGACTACTAGCTACAAAACAGAGCTAACTTATCAATGGGTATATTTCAGGTTTAGAATTCTAAAATGTTCTGGAGACCAGAATTTGTCATGAATAAGGTGTGCCACTATTACCATTTGCTGCAGGTCAAGAGACAGGTCAAAGCCCCCAATAGGGGGCAGAGAGATAAGGTGGGGGAAAGAAGAGTTAAATGAGTAAGGGTTAATAGAGAGAAAGAAAAGGTATTTGGAGTTCAGAAGAGTCAAAGGCTGGGTTGGGGTAAATGAAAAACCAGGGAGGGTGTGTGTGACAATGGTGGGTGAGGATCCACTGCACCATTGGCTGGGCTTACGCTGGAGGGGCGTGACTAAGTGACTACCTGCTCTTCACTAGAGCCTCTGAAAGTGAGGATAGGCTTAGGCCATTAGGGTAGTCACCAGGTGCCACTCCAGAACAGTTCCCGAACCAGTAACAGCAGACCGAGCGGCCAGAGACACCGGTGTGAAGCACTGAGCGAAAAGCAGAGGCACAGTCAGCCAATCCAAGGTCAGGGCAGGCAGCACAGGTTCAAACAACATAGCCGAGGTCAATCAAAATGATATCTCAAGATGGGGTTAGTAACAGGAGATCAAGATACATACCACCTTTGGTGGACACTAGAACCTAAGCTCAGGCAAGGCCTCGGTGGAGGAATAAGTGGAGAGGGGCTAAAGGATCAAAGTGAAGGATAAGACATGGGATATGATTGTGCATAGGAGGGTGGTGAGGGTTAGAGAGTGGATATGGGTAATAGGGAAAGATTGGGGTGGAGGAAAGGTAAAGTGGGTCAGTGGGATGTCCGATAGAAATTAAAAGGAGTGTGGTGATGAGTCACAAGGGTGATAGATGGGGTTGGTGTGATAAATAAAGTTACAGAGGGAGATGGTTCAAGTAGGGGTTAAAATGGGGATGTTGGGCAGAGGGTGGGCTCAGGATTCCAGTGTAGGCAGGGCTTGCAGCCAAGACAAAATAAGAAGTAGTTGTTAATGCCACACTATCCTTCATTTATCTCACTCCCCCACCCCCTCTTTTCTCATCCTGCTTAGCACTTATTTCCTCCTTTAGTCCCATTTTTAACTCTACTTTCCCCTTTGCACCTTACTCTACCCCCTCTGTCCCTTACCTTTAACTGCTAAGCAACCCCAATTACCCCATTCCACCCTTAACCTCTCCCCCACCTTACTCTTTTCGTTTCCGTTACTGATTTTCTTTCTTTTTACCTCTTCTCCCCAGAAATCCTTCTTTAATTCTCCTTTCCACCTACACACCATCTCTCTTTTATCCTTTAGCCCAACTCACCCTTTCACTCTCCTGCCTCCAATTACTTTTTACTTTCGACCTTAATCCCATTTCACCATACTCATTTAACTCTTCTTTCGTCCGCCTTATACCTCTCTCCCCTATTGGCAGCTCAGTGGTTAGGGATGTTACCTCCCAATGCTGGGCTTGTGGATTCAATTCCTATCTATACTTGCTCCTTTCTGAATTTTAACAAATTAGTCATTGAGACAGTTTTTACTTCTTTTTCGTTTTTAATTCGGTTTAACTTATTTTATTTCTATTCCATCTATTTAATGCATGTGTTTTACAAATTTGCTAGTAAAAAGGTCAAAACCCCCAATATGAGCACATCACGAGCACATCACAGACTCTTAAGCACTTGTGGTGTAATGGTTGGGGCTGTTACCTCCCAATGCTGGGGGTGTGGGTTGAAGTCCTCTCGGTGCTCAGTAATTTGTGAATTTTAACAAAATAGTAATTGAGCCAGATGTTACTTTTTTTTCCATTGTATGTTTAGTTTAGCTTAATTTTTGTTTTCTATTACACCTCTTTAATGCATGTGCCTTATAGATTTGCTAGTTAAACTTTTACAACAAATAGATCGGTATAAAATAGTGTTGTTTGTTTTTAAGCATTCAACTAGGTACGAAACAAAGCTGAAGTACTAACAGGTATATTCCAGGGTTACCATTTTACATTGTTTTGGAGATCAGCATTTGTAATGAACAAGGTGTGTCACCATTATCATGTCCCGCAATGGGGAGTTCTGTGTTGTGATATTGATACACAGAGATACAGTTCAAAACCCCCCAGTACGACCAACACTCACCATCTTAGCCCATGGCGGCTTACTGGTTAGTGCTGGGGTTCTGGGTTTAAGTTTCCTTTGCAATCAAAAATTTGTGAGTTTTAACAAATTGGTAATTGGGTCAGTTTTTACTTTTGTTTCCCATCTTTTGTTCAGTTTAGCTCATTTTTATTTACTTTCCATCACTTTATGGGCTCTTAAATTTGTGATTAAAATCATAAAAATTTGTTTTTTGTTTTGAGAACTGTTGAAACAAGTATTATAGTATTTTTTATTTTAATTTTTTAATCTATAATGGAATTATGCCTTTTGGCTCATGGGTTCACTGGTTTAATAAACCCAAACCAATTGCAACTGCAAATCTATTGTGGACGGTTTTTTTTGCCTTTTTTAGGTTTTGGTTTGTTTATTCTTTATTTGTGTTTTTGTTTTATTCATCTCTGCAAAAATGTCTATAAACAAGTAGCAGAAGTGTGGTATCTGCCATTGCTTGTGAATTACTCATTTTATATGTTCGTCTTTAAAAGGGGAGGTAATTAATTTCACTTTGGATTTTCATTTTTTAATTGCAAATGGCTCAAAATTTAAAAGATTGCAATAATTTTGTTTTTTTTTTTCCATTGGTATACAATTTTTTTCTTTAGTTTTTTAAATTTTGTTAAATCTTAAGCACAAATGTAAAAACTTAGAATTTGTGAAAAAGGAAAGGTCAAACCCAATAGGAACAGAATTAGGTGGAAAAAAAATTAAAAGTAGGTAAGAAAAAGGTTTGGTAAGTTAGATATCCAGGTGCTAAGGTATAACTTTCACAGGATGTGTTAAAATGGGCTTAAATACCACACAAGACTGAACTGTTACTGCTATGTCCCAATATTCTACCCAATCTAATTGGGATTGGTTAATTTTATTTGGCCCATGTCAAATGTCAACCCAAACGAGCAGCCAAACAGGTGAAGCATGAGAAGCAGAGGCTAGTCGGAAGGAGGGGGGGAAAGGTTCAATAAAAGCTGGTAATCCAAAAGATATAGGGGGTTATAACGATAAAAAACCCATTTGGTGCATTTTTAATAGGTAAGCCTATGGACAATAAGTGGAGAGGCAAATCATTGTTATGGATTTGAGGAGGTGGTAAAGGGATACGGTAAGGAAAATTCGGAATAACAGGTAAGTGCGCCAGTGATGTCAAGAAAAAAAATGGGTAGGGTCAAAGATAAGGGAGGGGTAAAGATAAAGAAAGAGGGAATGTTAAGTAGGGTTAAATGGGGAAAGGGAGGGGATGAACCGTGTGGGCTCTTGGCAGACAAAAGAGAGTGTTGTTACAAATTCAATATACCCCCCTTTTCCTTTTAGGTATGTATAGTCCATTTAAAACATTGCTTAATTAACTGCATTTAAACCCAAACCAAGTGACCCAACTTTTCCCTTCCAATAGCAGTAACCAAGGAAACTTAAAACCGTATACACGTTATAACTACAGTACTCCACCATCCTTAACTAAGTCCCCCTTTTGAATTGACTATTCTCATGAATTGCAATGTTTGCAAACCTCGCTTATTGTGGATAAACATTACGATTCGTAATTATTTTTTCAACTTAAATAGTATTGATAATTTTCATTTTTTTAATTGTTAAGGTCATTTTCATAGGTTAGGTTTCTGCGATGAATTTTTATTCCAAAATATTGTTTTTTTAACCTTTGCACCTCTTCCCCTTTTTCCTAGTTTTTATTTATTTCCTTTATTTATAATTCCTTTAAATATTTCTAAATCTATAATCAAAATTCCCCCATTCCTTTTTTCCCAAAATTTTTTCTTTTAATTGTTAGTTTTACTCTATTCTAAACCTTGAATCAGCCATCTCGTTTACTCTGTAATTTTTCTGTACAAAATTGGGTTAATTTTCCGCTGTTAATTTCGCTTTTCCCTATTTGATTAGGTGTTTTTTTTTTTTGTTAATTCTTTTCTTTAACAAATAGATCATTTTTAATTATAGTTTTTTTCTTTAACATTATTTCTATTCAACTTTAATGATTTTAAAAAAAAAAAAAAAACAAAACAATAAAACATTAAATTTACATTTTGGTTTAAGCATTTGTATAAGGGGTTTATCATTCCCAGGGGTTTGGGTTTTGAAATTTACACAGTAATATTTAAACCTAGTACTCCAATACATTTATGTTTATTAGTTATTTTGTTCTATTTTAAGTTCCTTTCAAAAAATTTGAGTTTTTTAAAATTTATTGTTAGTTTTTTTTAAAATTTAATTTCACTTGTTTATTTTAAAATTCCATGTTAAGAGTCATGTAAAAAATTGTGTAATTTAAAGGGACCATTATTTGTTGTTTGAAAAATATATAAACCACAAAATTAACAGTAAACCCCCAAAATGAAATGTTTTGTGGGTCGGGGTTTAAGTTCATTGTCATATTATACTGTAAATGGAATTTATCGTTCTTTATAAAAAATTTCCCTTACCTCAATTTTTGCAATCATCCTTTGGGTGGTTAATCTTCTCAATCTTTAGGGTTGTTAGTTTTTTTGTTTAGTCGAATTTGAAAGTTATCATAAGCAAAGTCATGTTAAATAAAGTGTGGGGTTTAAGCCATGGGGTGGGAAATATCCATGCTGGATGGAGTTCACTATTTTAAAGAATTCAGTACAAAAATCATAATATAATAAATTTTCCTTTTTTTTAAATTTTTTCTTTCTTTTATTATGTGTTTAAAATTAATATTTTTGTCCAGTTTCATGAAAAATTTTATTAATTCATAAGGTCAAACTACAAAGCAGAGCATTTTAGGTATATTTGGTTGAATTTAAATCGTTCAGTGCCAAAAGTTCATTTTAATTTGTAGTCCATTTAAGTCAGTGAGAAGTAATCAAGGGGGTTAATTAGGAAAGATTTTTAAGGTTAATGTAAAAAGGGTATTATTGAAAAGAGCAAGGTGTGAATGGTTTTATTTTTCCAGCGGGTTGCTAAAAGGGGGAAAGATACAATCATTTTCGGGTTAATGAAGTGTCTGGAATAAATGTTACAGGGCCATAACCGAGTGCTGTAGGCATAGGAGCCCCAGAGCGAGAAAGTAGCGGAAAAGTAAAGCAGAAGGGCTAAAAGGAGGAAGATGGAGCAAAAGAACAAGCAGTGGCAAATAAAAACCGAGGGGTTAAAAATAGGAGGACAAATTTCCATGGGTTAGAAGGAGACAAGGACATACCCCCTTTGGGGAAATAGATAAGTCAGCTAAGGGTATCGGTGGGCAAGTGAAGTGCAAAGATAAAGGAAATGCCATGGAGAGTGAAGATGGGTGAGAAGGAGAGTGCATGGAGTGAAGGAAAGGTGGGAAAACGATAGGGGGTTCAAAATTACAAGGAGTTGTAGTAAGATCATAATTGGGGTGGTAAAATCAGGTTCAGGGGAAAGGTTGAAGAAGGAAAAAGTGAGTTGAAAGGGATATGTTTGCTCAGGTAGGCGGGTTTGGGGCATAGAAATAGAAAGTTGTTCAATTAATTTAATTATTCCCCCCCTTCACTTTGTTATCCCCTTTGCCTTTTTTAACTAATTACCCGCACACCTACCTGTCTTTTAATTGTAAGCATTCCCGTTTCCCTTACCAAAACAAATTAATTTTTTTTCACTACTTTCCTTCTTTTTACCTCTCCCCCAAACCCTTTTTAATCTCTTCACCTACATCTCTTTATCCATTTTAACCTACCTTCCCCTTTACTCTCCCTTCTTACCTTTACTTAACCCATTCCCATACCTTACCTTCTTCTCCACCTTACTTTCTTCCCGTTCTTCTTTTTTAAATTTCTCCAAATCTTGGGATTTTTCTCCTTCTATTATACTGCCCTTTACTATTTTACAATCTTTTACTATTTCTTTTCTTTTAATTTACCTTATTTTTTACCCTTATACTCCTTTCCACTCAGTCAGTTGTTCAAGGTTGTGATCAAAAATCTCTTTTAAATTTACAATATTTACAGAATTTACCATTTCTTTTTGTTAGGTTATGGTTTTTACTTCATTTTTTTTGGTTTTAACACTTTGCTAGTAATAATTAAAAAAAAGAATACAGATGTACAATCATTGATGTTTTTATGATTTTTTTATTCAACTGGTTGATTTGGGTTTCAGTTTCTATTAAACTTTTAAAAAATACTTAAAAAGTGTGTTTTTTTTACATTCAATTAGTTACGAACAAGTGTGTATTAAATAATTAAGGGTTTACCTTAGATTTTGAATCAATTTAATAAAGGTATAAAAGTTTGTTTCGCAATGTTGAGGAATTATAAAAGTAACAAAACTCCATTGCAATTACATTTTACCCATGGGTTAAATTAGTCATGTTCTGTTAGTTTTGTTGCATTAAAAATTTGAAATTAAAAAGTCATTTGACAGTTTTACTTTTCCATTGGCTTTGTTAGTTATTCTCTTTAATTCCTTTGCTTAAAAAATTTGGGTTTAAGAATAGAATGTCATTTATTTTTTTTGTTTTTGTTTTTTATTCTACCTAATGTTTAAAAAAAGTAATTAAAAAATTTAAAAAATTTTTTTTTTTGAAAGCAACGGGTTAAACCAGCAAATTTCACTTTTATTTAATTTAAAATGTTTGAACGCATATAATGGAAGTTGCAAAGTTTTGGGGGCTATTTTTTTAAAAATTTGTAAAAACCTATTAGGAAATATGACCAGTGGCACAGGTTATTTTGCCCCAATTTGTTTGTGGTTAAAATTTCTTATTTGGGATTTTTTTCTTAATTTAAAATGGGGTTTTTATGCCCCAAAAGAAATTTGGGTTAAAAGATTTGGAATGTTGGTTTGCCGATTTTTGGTTTCATTTTGTTTTATTGTTATTTTTAAAAAAAGATAAAATTTTTTTTTTTTATTTAAATTTTTTAAAAACCTTACATTTTGGCTAAAAATTTTCAGAAAAATTTAAAAAGGCCCAATAGGGCTATAAAAGCAGAAAAAAAAAAATAAGGTAAAAAGGTTTGGAACAAAAATTTTTAAGGGTATAAAAAAAAGGGGGTTTGGGGTCAAGCAAAGGGGGGGAAAGGGGGTGTGAGAATAGTTGGGTAAAAGGGAAAAGTGGGTAAGTAGGGAGTAAGAAAGTAAAGGGTTGAAAGAAAGGGGAAAGGGTAATCCCCACCGGTGGCCCCGGAAGGAAAAAGGCCCCTGCCAGAACCAAGGGTGAGAGGCCCCTTGGTAAAAGGCCCCAGAACATTCCAAAAAAAACGGGCCCCGGGAAAAAACCCCGGGGAAGAAAGGAAAAAAGACATACCTTTAAGGTCGGGGAAGCAGGCAAAGAAAAAGGCCAAAGAATTCAAATGGGGTAGAACAGGAATCAAATTTGTACAGGGGGGAGGTTAGAGAGGTGGGAAAAAAAGGGGGTGGAAAAGGAAAGGGAAGGGGGGAAAAGAAATAAAAGGATTGGGGTGGTAGGGTGAAGTGGGTTGGGTGAAAATGGGTGAGGAAGGAAGGGGAAAGGGTTTTGGGAAGTTTAATGGGGTGGGAAGAAGGGGATAATGGGTTTGTGTTTAATTAAGACAAACCCCAAGTTAAATAGTAAAAGGTTTTATGGGGAAAATTTTTTCCACCCCAAAAAATTTTACCCTTTTTCATTTTTCCCCCCTTTTCCCCCTTCTCTTTCTTCCCTTCACTTATTCCCCTTTTCCCTATTTTTAACCTCACTTTCCTTTTCCCCTTTCCTCCCCCTCCTTACTTTATTCTTCCCCCATACCCTTCCCTTTTTCCTCCCCCCTTTTTTTTTTCCTTCTTTTCCTTCTTTTTACCTTTCCCCAAAATCCCTTTATTCCCTTTCCATAACATTCTTTTCCTTATCCCAACTCCCCTTTACCTCCTTCTTATTTTTTCCCCCTTACATTTATTCATTATTTCTTCTTGCGCCTTTATTCACCTTTTTCTTTTTTTTCTTTTAGATTTTTTTTTTTTTTTCTTTTCTTTTTAAAATTTTCCAAATTAACGTTTTTACCCTTTTTGTTTTAAGGAAAATTAAATTTTTAAATCTCTTTTAATTTTTTTAATTGTTAAGGTCCCCATTGGAATTACGAAATCCCGGGGTTTAATTTGGTTTAATGTTGGGCTTTACCTTTTGGGGGGTTTTTTGATTTATGTTTTTTTAAATTTTAAAAATTTAATGCCTTAAAATTTTTTTCATTGATTTTATATAATTTTTTTTAACATTTTAACATTCCTTTTAAACAAACTTTCAACAAAACCGTTTATTTTTTTTCTTCAAAGTACAAAAAATAAAAGGTGGGTTACCATTTTTGTTTGGAAAGCATTTGTAATGAAAAAGGGTGTACCTTCGTCAAAGTTCTGTTGGGATTTGTCGGATATTTTAAAAAACCCAGTTACGCCAACTAACACTTAGCCTGCTTACTTATTGGG
>JAODAL010079400.1:0-12588 GCA_025379985.1 Phyllomedusa bahiana | reverse complement strand
CTTCAAAGAATGGAGCTTCCTCCGGGGACCCTTTTGGCCGGGCCCCAAATTTAAATTTTTAAAAAAGGAAAAAAACTATTTTTCTTATTGGGCAGAATTAATTAAAATCACAAAACCCAATTTTAATTTTGTAATTTCCAAAAAAAATTTTTTAAGGGTTTTCTTTTTGGGAAAAAAATCCAAATTTTTCTTTGGTACAAAGCTTTTGGTTCCCCCTGGGGACCAAATTAAGATTTTCCCGGGGAAAAAAAAGGGTTTGGGGAAAAAACCCCTTTGGGGTTTAAAACGCCCCCTTTTTTCTCTGTCTCCATGGGCGTTTTCATCTCAACATCGGGTTTTAGGGTTTTTCTCTCCCCAAAGGGAATTTTTTCCTGCTGCCCAGATAATAAAAACCTCCCAAAACGAAAATTAAATTTAAAGGGTTTTTTTCCATCGGGAAAGACTCTTGAAAGGGGACCCTGATTTTGTTTTTAAAGCTTCATCGCCGGTAGGGGGAAAAACAGCTTCCGGGCGTGGGAAAAACCCTCGGTTGAAGGTTTTTTTTTTCCCTTTAATCCTCTTTGGATTTCTTCCCCTTTGTAACAGACTTAAAAGATATCACCCTTTAAATTTTGGGTTTTTCCCCAATTCCCCGGAAACTTTATATAAAAATTTTGAATTTTTGCAAGTTTTGAGGCCCCCCCGTTGCCGAAGTGCCCCAAAAAACTTTTCCCGGAATTGAGATGGGCTGGGTTGGTTTGACCCTTTTCCCACTGTGGAGGGAGTTGTTTAAAGGGAAAATCCTTTTTTTTTTTCTGTAACACCCCAAAATAAAGAAAAACCCCAAAAAATTTAAATTAACATAATTTTTTTCCCATTTTTTTTCCCTGTCCTCGCAAGTTGGGGTTAACTTTTTGCGATGACCCCCTTCAGGGGTTTTTTTTGTCCCTGTGAAAAAAACAGCTCCAGACCTTGAACATGGCATTGATATAAAACCCCCCGGAAAAGGGATGATTGTAATCCTTTGGGCCCGGGAATTGGGGGTGACGTCAATAGGGTTTTTAAGGGAAGCCCGGGAAGGCATTCTTTTGGGGCGGTCGGCCCAAAAATCTGATGGGGAAGCTTTTATTTAATTTCTCTTTTGGGGAAAAACCTTTGCAGGAGGTTCTCTAAGGGGTCATTTTCTTGTCCCAAAATGGGGAAAAAAAAGCGCGGTTAATACCGGAAAACCCCCGGGGAAGCTTTGGATCTTCTTTCATTTGTTCGGGGAAATTTTCCCCAATTCTTGACTGCAGAGATCCCGGCAAAACTAACAATGGGAAAAGGGTTTTTTTTTCACCTGTGGCTTAAGAAAAAGGGCCTTTTGGGAAAGGGTTTTTTCTTCAAGCCATGCTCTATAGTATTTGGGGAATTTACTTCAGCCAAGTGTGGAAAATTTCCTCATAAGTACGAGATTTACAAGAGGGGCTTTCATTAGGTTTTAAAGAAAAACTTTGATATTCCCCATTTAAACCAAAAAACTCCCCAAATCAGTGGGTTGAAACTTTGGCGGGAAGCATTTCATAGCCCAAAGGGGCCCTTAGGGGTAAACTCATATAAGCCCATAGGGGGTTGTAAATGCTTTTTTTTTCCTGGTCCTCTGGGCCGGGGGAACCGCCAAAAAACCAACAAAATGAGGTAAAGGGTTTTGGGAGAAATGGGCAGGGAAAGCCGAGTGGGGCAAAATTTGACTCTTTTTAATGCTTTGGGAGAGGGAAACGCACCCTTTAAGGGTGATATTTTTTCAATTTGTGATAGCCCACACAAAAGGGGCGGATGGTTACCGTTTTCTTTTTTCACCAGAAAAATTTGGTCCCGGCCCAAGGACTTTTAACTCACTTGAATCCCCGGGTTTGCCCTTTTTCATTTTTTTAAATTTAATTTTTTTTCCCTGTTGATAGGGGCAAGGGATGGGCCCGATGCTTTTCTTTGATGGGGGGATGGTTTCCCAAAGTTTTTTGGTTTTGGGTTTTTGGTTTTTAAAGTTTGGTTTTGCCAACTTTCTAGGGAATGTTTATGAAGGCCGGGAAATGACTTTTTGGCAACTTTAAAACGGACCCCGGGTTGAAAATTCCAAGGGGGGTTTTAAAAAGGCTCACTAAAGTTCTTTTTAAACCCCACCAGGGGGTTGTAAAATGGTTTTTAAACCTTTTAAAGGGGTTTAGCTTTGATAGATTTCGGGTTTAGGCAAAGGGTTTTTCTTTGTCCAAAAAATTTTTTCAGGATTTAAAGCGGGTAAAATTTGGGGAAATTGTGGTAAAACTTTGGGGGATTTTTGGCTGGGGGATTCACAGGGTTTAAACCCAAAAACCGTACGGGAAACCTTGGGCCCTTTTGGAAAGGATTTGTAAAAATCTTCGGCAGCTTTTAAAAGGGGAGGGCCCAAGGGGTCAATAAGGCTTCGTAGTCACCATTGTCAATTCCAGGGTCAAACTTGGAACAAGCCCAAAAATTTTTCATTTTTGGCAGCCAAAATGAGGGGAGGATACTTTGGTAGGGACTCGGAAAATTCTCCCCTTTTTTGTGGTTGGCGAACTTCGTTTGGGGCGTAAAGCGCTCAAGGGGTCTTTTGAACTACTTGCCTGTAAATGGGGGGAAAAACGGGGGGGACAAAGAGGAAATGCAAGCATTAAAAAATTCAAAAAAAAACATGGGGGAAATTAAAGTTATGCAAAACACAATGGTTTGAAAATAACCCCCCTCAAAATCAGTCCCCAATAAAACCTTGACATGGCATTTCACAATAAACCAAATTTGGAGTAGGCTCCCAGTACCCTTTAAATTGGGGGAAGGGAGCGACCATTACTAGAAAAACAACGGGGGAACTTTTGCCTTGTCATTTCGATTTAAATACAGGGGGGGTCCCAATAAATTTTTCAAAAGTCTGCCCTTGAAATGGTGGTGACCTGGGAACCATTGTAAAAAAGGAGCTTCAAGGGAACCCCTTCAATCCAAAACCAGTTAATTGGGGGGCATTTTTTTAAAAAAACCCCCCAAAAAACCACTGGGGATAGTCTCTCGGGGGCCTTTGGAAATTAAACCTGTCTCCCCGGGGGCCTTACCTCTCTTTTTGGCCCCTTGGACTCGGGGGGTTTTAACTTTTTAACTGGAACGGTTTATGTCCAAAACGATGAAAATAAATTTTCAGTAAAAACTTTTGGGCGCTCTTGAAACCTTGCTGGGTGAGGGCCTATCTGTTTGGGGGACAATTGGGACGGGGGCTCTGGAGAAAATGGTTTACTAGCAAAAAGGACCACGGGATGTGAGGGGAATGGCCCTTTAAACCCCTTTTAAAATTTGGCATAAAGAGTCCACTACTTGTGCAAGTGTACCCTTTGGGTGAGGGTGGTTTCACGGTGTAATGCTTGTGCTGTTGGGTGGTTTTGCTAGGTAAAAGAAGGGTCATGGGGTGTAACAAAAATTACCAGCCAATCTTGGGAATAAGTTGGGGATATAAGTGGTGCATGGTAAATCTTTTCCTATAACACGTGTGCCAACCTTAAAATCAAGGAAGTCAAGTTGGGGTTTTGTGTGCTAACATACATAAGATCTGTTCGCTAGAGTAAAACCCTTTCTATGAATCGCTGTATAATACCTTCACAGCAAAGGGTTAGGTGGAAAAAACTTGGCTCAGTGCCGTGAGATTTAAAGCGGTGGAATCTCGGAGTGTTTCCCCTGGTTCTGGTGTGTCAAAAAAATTTTAACCCCCCTCATGGGCACGGGGCCCTCAAATTCCTTCAGCGGTTGAAAATCTGCTGAACATGGATTTTTCAGTGGGGCCAGGAACGCACTTTTTCGCAGCTGGACTTCAAGTGTCAGAAGCAATGTCCTCTGGTAGGAGAAAGTGAGACAAGTTCAAGGGCCGAGATTTTCTCTTTTTAAAGGCAGCAAAAATGGGGGGTTCCCCCCTATAATTTGGGAAGAGGGAGGTTCCCTTTTAAAAGAATGGTAGACCAGTAGCAGCAACTGTACGGGAAAAAACATTGGTGGCGCAACCTGGGATGCAGGAGCACTGGGTTGTGGGGGAGGTGCGGGAGACAGTTTGATCAATGCTTGAGAGGGGGAACATTTTTGCAATTTGGACACTGTCCTTTAAAAAAAAATGTGCGCTTTCTTTAACCCCCTTTCGACCTTGGGCGTATCCTATGCCCAGGGGGTTTTGGGGGTTTTAACGCCCCTGGAGTATGGATACCCCTTGGGGAAATCGGGAACTAAACCGAGTTGCGCGATCGGCGCGGGGTGTCAGCTGTAATTACAGCTGACATCCCGCACCATGGGCCCCCGCCCCCCGGGATGTCCGGGGGGGGGGAAAAACCCGTAATTAGCCAAAATGGGGGTCGAAATAACTAAGGAGCGAGGAGGAGTCGCTCCTCCGGGGCCCTGTCGCGGCAGCAGGCAGGATGGGGGAGACCCGTGCACCCCTTCCCCTCTTCGGGACCCCCCGGGGAAGGCAAGAATCCCTTCGGGTTTTCTTGGACGTCCGAGGGGCCCCCGGCCGTCCCCGTGGGCATGACCGGCATCGTGACTGACAGTTGTCATAGGAACCAGTCTAGCAACAAGCTATGCACTGTTTCCATTGAAGAGAGATCTAAAATTCTCTTCAAATCCCCTAGGGGGAAAAGTAAAAAAAAAAATGGAAAAATAAAAAAAAAAAAAAAACAATGTAAAAAAAACAAGTAAAAAAAAAACAAAAATAGAAAAAAAAAAAAATACGTACACCCCCCTTTTCCCTTTACAAACCCCAATCCCCCCAAAAAAAGACAAAAAAAAATTTTAAAGTATCATATTTTATCCCCCGCGTGCGTAATGACCTCCCCCTTTAAATCTGTCATTTTTTAATTAACCCGTATGGGAACGCCGTAAAAAAAAAAAAAAAAATCCAGAATTAAGATTATTGTTCATCCCGCAGCAATAAAGGGAAAAAAAAAGTACAAAAACCCTTCCCCCAAAAAGTTTTTCCCCAATTAAAATGTCATTTTCATCCGCAAAAAAAAATTCCTTATACAGCCTTTAGGAAAATAAAAAATTAAAAGCTCTCAAAAATTTTAGCGATGCAAAAAATATTGTTTTACACACAAAAAAACACTTTTCTTTTTTTTAAGGCTTCAACATAAAAAAAAAAATATAAATGGGGTATCCCCCAAAATTTCGTCGCCCCAAAGAGAAAAAGCAACTTATCCGGAACTGCACGGTGGCCTTTTAAAAAATAAAAATAAAAAACACAAGGATTGCAGTATTTCTTCACCCTGGCCTCCAAAAATTAAAATTTAAAAGCTAAAAAACCCCTTTCCCCCAAAAAGATACTAAAAAAAAACATCAACTCCTCTCGCAAAAAAAAAGTCCTCCCACAGCCCCAAGCACAGAAAAATTTAAAAAGTTATGGCCTCAAACTATGGGATGCAAAAACGTTTTTTTCCTGTTTAAAATAAAAGTGTTTTTATTGAATAAAAAGCAGTAAACATAAAAAAAATACAAAGGGGTAATCGTAATTGCCCGGCCTGGGGAAAAAGCAACCATGCTATATCCCCGTACAGTGCCCCGCATAAAAAATAAAAAAAAAAAACTCCAAAGATTGCTGTATTTTGTTCCCAAAAACATTCAAAAAACCCTAATAAAAATGAAAAAAGCATCTTTTGCCCCATAATGGAACCAAATAAAAACTTCAACTCACCCCCCAAAAAAAACAAGCCCAAACCCTGCACACGCAAAATAAAAAAGTTAGGTGTCAGAATGGGGACAACATAAAAACGCAATTTTTATAGAGGTATTTTAGTGTAAAAGTAAAAAATCAGAAAAAAAACTATTAAAATCTATATATTGTAAGTGAACCAACCCCCTAGTAAATTTTACATCATTTCCTGAAACCCCCGCTGCTTTAAATTTTTAAAACCCAAAAAAAACAATGACTTAACTGCGTTTTTTCCCCCATTTATTGCCCAATGTAAAAAAAAAATTAGGGAAACCTGTGCACCCAAAAAATAATAAAAACCCAAATAGATGAGATCCTGATGGGTGTTAAAACCAAAATGGGGCGTTTTGGGGAAGTTTCCCTGGTTCTGTATTTTGGGGGCGGGCATGGCCCCCCCCAAAATCGGGTTTCCAAAAGCCAAAATAGCTCTCCCCCATTATACGCCCTGCTTTCCCCCCTACACATTTTACCACCCACATGTAGGGTTTGCCAAAAATTGGAAAGAAATTGTTTTAAACAAAGTTTTGGGGTTTTCTTTTTTTCCAGGATTCCTTGTTATGTGAAACTTTTTAAAATAATTTTTGCAGATTTTGGGAAAAAAAAAATTTTTTTTTTTTTTTCACGCCTTATGCAAAAAAAAAAAATTTTTTGAATCACCTGTGGGGTCTATATACTCAAGCCCCCCGGGATATTTTCCCTTTAGGGGTTTTATTTTCCAATAGTGGTCATTAGGGGTGTTTATTAATTTTACACCTTAGGGGGTCCCCAAACCCAAAAGGCGCCTAAATAAAATGATTGAAATGAGGGGCCTCAAGTGGTAGGTTTGCTCCCCCTATTCTGGGGGTTATGGTTAGCCAAAAAATGCATAGGGCCCCCATATGGGATACTCTAAAAACGGCGACCTGGGGGAAATGAAATTAAATTGATTTACCTGTCAATTTACCGTATTCCAGTGATAATGGATAAATAATGAAAATCTGCAAAAAAAAAAAAATTAAAATTTTTAAATTTCACCCACTTTGGGTTTAATTTTTGAATATCTAAAGGGTTATCAAACTTCCTAAATAGTGTTGTAAAAAAATTTTTAAGGGGGCTAGTTTTTGATCCCCCTTATTTATGGGGGTTTCTAACACACCCCCCAAAGCCACTCAGAAGGAGTGGGTCCCCAAAAAAAAGTATATTGCAAATTTTCTGAAATTTGAGAAATTACACTAAATTTTTAAGCCCTCTAATGTCGTTTAAAAAAAAAAAAAAACATTTAAAAAATGATGCCAACCCCTTTTGTGGCATATGGTAGTGTAGTTAAAACTATTTTTTTGGTGAATAATTATCTGTCTTCACGCAGAAATTTTTGCAACTTTCAAATCGCAAATTTTTTTAAATTTCTGAAATTTTGAATTTTTCCCCAAAAAACAAGGATTGTATGGGAAAAAAATTTCTTACTAACTTAAAAACACAAGTGTCAAAGGGGGAAAAAATTCTGAATCATAGGGGTGGGAAAAAATGTCAAAAAATTTTCTCACATAAATGGAAAAATGTCAAAATTTAAAAAAAGGGGGGTTGGAAGGGCCAAAACGGGGGGTCCTTAAGGGGTTTTGAAATTCAGGAGTCAGTCTCTTGAAATCTTCCCCCTTTATTTTTGGTTTTCAAGACATTGAAAAAGGGCACTTTTCTGGCAGTGATGAGATGGAGAGAGGTTTTTATGCCAGATGCAGGGTGGAGCGGGACAGTAGCGGGGTGGCAGGCACAGGCTGGCTAGGATGAAGGAGATGCAGGGGGGTGAGGAGTGGAGTAGGGGACCGCGCTGAGGTTGAGGGAACCGGTTTGTGATGGAACGCTGGGGGCAGCGGGTTTTTCTGGAGGTTCCCGGGGCTGGATGCAGTCACCCAAAACAAAGACGCGAGGTGGGCGGGGGGTTGAGTGTTGGGGCGCACGGGCAAAGCTCGTTAAATTAACCCCCTTTTTGGCCGCTCCGCGGCGGAAACAAAAAAAAATGGTGCCCCAAATGTATAAAAACAAAAAAAAAAAATTAAAAAACACAAATTTTGACTCGGGGGGATCAAAAATCTTGTTACTTTTAAAATTTTTCTTAAAGGCACACAAGATAAACCTGTTAGTAACACAAAAAAAAACAGTTTTCATTTTCGCTGTGAGTGTTATAATGATGTTGCCATTGGGGGTTGTGCTGGGTTTTGTAGGAAACTTTGGGGCTCCCCTTCTGCAACCTTTACTGCTCCTCTGCATATAAAAGGGGAACTTCTTTAAAAAAAAAATGTCTTTACACAATAAGGGTTTGCAAATAGATAAAAATTTTACTGAAGGGGATTAATTTTATACATTTCATACAGGTATATAAGGTTTTTTGAGTAAATGCAGGGTTGATCGACTCCTTAGTCAGAGAGGGGGTTACCGTGGTTACTTGGATTTAGCCTTAGCAGATAGAAAAAATGAAGTAGACAGACCTCCCAGGGACTTGCGGTTTTTTCAGCTTTTAAGGGTGGTGTGAATGGTTATTTTAAAGTTATTTGAATAAACTTGAGAGAAGAGACGCGGTAAAAAGCTCATGACATGCAGGAGGGATACCCCCATGGACACACTGACTTGGAAAAACTTTCGGTGAAGGGAACCCTCAACACTTCACCAAACCCGACAGCAGGACTACTAAATACAGAAAATGTCCCTACTGAGACAATGAGGTCACGATCAACCCTTATAGTCCCGGGGAAAACGGGTTTAGGGGATTTAAACCTAGGCCTTACGGGTTTTCGAGGGATGCAGGGAGGAAAGATTTGATCGGGCCAAACCCCAAGACACCAAAATGCCCCTTTTTCAGAACCGCACACCCTTTTGGGTAAGGGGGTTTGGACCCAGCTTTCCCTGGGCAATCACAGAGACGAAGGTTAGGGGGGGAGCCTGATCAAGCTAAACACTTGTTTAACAACATATAAATTTTTCAAATAAAATATCGCTGTGGATTGCTTTGGAAACTGTAAAAACCCCTTCCCCATAAGGTCAATACAACAGAAAATCACACAAATAGAAAATAAATTGCTCATTAAATTTACTCAAGAGGGGCTTAAACTAGGGTAAAAATTTGTACCCCAAATTACAGATAGCCCAGGGTTGCTAATGGCAACAACACAACCCCCTGACGCCTGACAAATACGGACTGGGCCGTTAAAAAGGGCCCTTTCCCGGGTGGTTTTGGGGAAAAAATGGGGGGGGGGGGGCACGCTATTGGCTGTTGGTGCACAAGAGCGGGGGGGAGATGCTTTTTTTTTGTGTCTTGCTTAGTTATCGAGACCTCGGTCGCAATCTTAAAGGGGTCAGTTTCCCCCCACCCCTCCCCCGGAGTATTTGGTCCGGGGGCCGTGGAGGGTGTAACTGTAATATCAGGACAACCACAGCAATTGTGCGAACTCTGCTTTGGGATTTCGCAAACGATCTCCGGTCGTATGCATACGTCCAGGTGCTGAACCCCCAAAAAGACCTGGAATATGCAAAAGTCCAAGGTCTTTAAAGGGGGTTAAACACCCCAAAACCAGGAGATTCCACATGTTCAATATTTATTTCCCCTCTGTATTATACGAAATTTACTTCCCAAAAAGTGTGTACATCCTTTCCATTTTTGTAAATATAGTTTACATTTTTCAATCTAAAGAGTGCAGTTTTGACACTTGGATACAATGAATAGTAGTCGTGTATAGCTTGTATGCAGTGTCAATTTGGTGGGGCCCACCAAAAAAACTCAACACACATCACAATGTCAACCACTGGCCCCAAAAGTGAATACACTCCTAAGTGAAAATGGCATTTTGGGCGACATGCATAAAAATTTGGCTTTAAAAACCACCAATTTAATGGCCAAAATAATAGGGTAGAATGCGCCTGATTATAAACCCCTTAAGTGGGCCCATAAAATCAGGCGCTTCTAGGCCAGGCGACAGTTCGGATCATTATACCACTTTTAAAGTGGTATACCTGATCAAAATGTAATGCGCCCAGAAATGCCATAGCGAAGCTACAAATGTGTATTCGCTACGGTTTAGTGCTCCCCCGGAGTGACATTTTGATTTTTTTTAAAATGTATGAACAAGGGTGGCCTGGTATCGGGAGTTTAAAAATGCCAAATATCTGGTGCAGGGCCCCCTTCTACATGTCGCCCATTGCTCAAAATTTTCCAAATTTTTCCCTCCATGGGTCATGGGACCCAGTGTACAAGGTTCAGGGGTGAATGGGGGGAGGTATGTTATCGCTTTAGAAAGGCCTTACCGGTCAACCAAAGAAAGTGAGTCGCATGCTCAGCGTCATTTCCAGAGATTGTCTTTTTAAATAGACTTCGAGTGCTTCCAGTAGCTGCAGAATTAAAGGATTGGGGGGGTCACCTATCAGTCTCAGGGCCAAGCCCCATACTGCATCAAATTGGTCTGCATGCCTGTCATTAAAAAAGGAAGCCTTACAAAAAATGATCACATGAAAGCCTCCAAACAGTTTGTGAAGCAAGCAGACAAGGAAATCGAATTTCTGAACCCTGCCCAAAGAACCAAGGTAAACTTTTTTGGTTCAGATGGTGTGAAGCGGTGTGGGAGCAACCCGATGGGTAGTACAAAGACAAGGTGGGGTTACCCACTTTAAGCATGGTAGTGTAAGTTCATGGTTTGGGACGCATGAGTGCTGTTGGATATGGGGCTACAGTTCATTGAGAGATCCCTGAATGCCATCATGTAGTAACATATTTAAGTGAGCACGATCCCCCTTTCCCTTTAGAAAAAGGAATGCAGAGCAGTATTCCCCAAAATATAATGACCCTAAACACACATCCAAGATGACCCCTGCCCTTTCTAAAAAAAAAAGAGGGGAAAGGGCTGGACTTGGCAAGCATGTTACAGACCCCAAACCCATTGAGCTCTTGGGAACCCCCAAATGGGGGAAGAAGGATTGCAAAAGGGCCCTTCGGATTCCCAAAGGCTCAACCCGTAAGTTTTAGTGAACTCCCTCCCGAAGGTATGCAGGTTGGGGGAAAAAAAGGGGGCCCCACAAAAATTGAAAATATGGCCAAATTTGTCCATTTTTACTTTAGGGGTATAATCACTTTTGTTACCAGCAGGTTTTGACATTTATAGTGTCTGGGAGTTATTTAGGCACAAAATAAATTTTCACCGTTTAAAAAAAGCAGCACACTGATACTTTGATTGTAAAAGCCCAAAATTTTGTGTTGTCCCACAAAAAGATATGCAATATTTACAAAAATGTGGGGCTGTAGTCATTTTGTCATATACTGTACATACTGTACAGCCCCAGTGCAAAAAAATTGGTTCTTATTTTTTAAAGTTTTTTTCACCAATTACCAACCATTTTTTAAAAATTTAAACATTTTTCTGTCTATCCATTTAACCTTTAAAGCAGAGCATTTCATTACATTCCCCCTTATTCCTTGTGATTTTTAACATAACAAAGGGTAATAATTTAGCTCAAAGCCCCCAACACTGAATTTTGAACGATTTTTTTAAAAGAATCAGTAACAATGAAGTTGAGGGTTACAGAAAAGCAAAAGAACCCCCGATGGTTTTCCCATTATAAAGGGAAAGGTTTTTTTAGGATAAAAAAAAACAAGTTGCTTTACTTCTGAACAACAAAAAATCTTTGACATGACCCAATTAATATCAGCAGGGAAATGAAAAGAATGTTTTGACCATCTATTCGTATCAAGGACTTCACAGGTGACAAAAAAAGAATCACTGGAAATAGATCACATTTTTCCCAACATAATAATGTATCCTGAGCTGTGGAATAAATTACCAGGGGAAAAACATTTGACAGATTTTTTTTGATCTTAAAACAAAAGTTGGTCAATAGCAAGACATACATTTAAAAACATGTTATAAAATATTTGCAAATACTGTGTTTTTTTCAGTTTTTAACAGAAATAAACAGAGAGATTTCCAACAATGAATCCTTAAAAAACAGCAATATTTCCTGAAAGCCCTAAGGGTGGTTTACACGGCAGAGACCAAATATTGGTCGGCACTCAGGGGACGGCTTTTGTCCGTAAAATTGCGGATTCAAGCCCCCCCCACTCACACCCACATGTTCATTTTCCGCCCTAAAACCAGAACTGTTCTAAACCATCCAGCTGAAAATCTGTGCAGTGGGGACTGCTGCATGGATTTTCTAATAAAGTCAATGGGAAAAGGTTACAGTCGGTTTGCAGACAGCTTTCAAATCCCAAAAAAAAGTCTGTGAAACCGACGGAAAACTGTGCCGTGGGGACAAGCCCTAATTAGTTGTAAAAAAAAGGCAAATTATGGCAAAAAGATGGATCCATTTCTGTACATACAGTACAAAAATTATTCAGTAAGGCACAGAAACAGGGGAAGCCAGGAGGGGGGAGGAATGGTCTGGAGCTCCTTTAGTTAAGGCAACAAATAGAGTGAGAGCCCCTGGGCTAAATCTAATCTGGCTCAAAACAAACCCTCCAACGGTCTCACAACCATTAACCATTTACCTTAACAGATACAGGAGACTCTCAGATACCGAGAGGTATTACTCCTGTCTCCACAAAGTCCCATTTAGAGGGGATTTTTCTCCTGGTATCTGCAGCCTACTCACAGGGGTATGCAGTGTAACCCCGCACAAAACACAGTCAGGCTCCTGTCTTTTGTTCCCTTTTTACTAGGATTTATTGCCGGGTGTATCACAGTTTCCCCGCTCAAAAAGAAAACTAATCTGAAATCATCAGTACTATGGTCTGTCAATTGGCCTTGACGCAGTAAACTAGCCTGCAAGTGGGCACTGGGGCCGCTGCGTAATAACCTCGCTCCTAAAAAAAAATTACCACCTCAGCCAAACTTCTGCAAGTCAAATCGGGACCATTTTGGGTC
>JAODAL010079399.1:0-12588 GCA_025379985.1 Phyllomedusa bahiana | reverse complement strand
TGTGAGAAAAAGGGGAAAATATTTAAGATTATAGAAAAGAGTCAGGAGTGTGAATATTAAAGGAAGTTCATCAAAAATTTAATTATTTTTAAACTATGTTTTTATTTAAAACTTTTTTTAAAAAATTTTTGGTTATTTTTCTTTTTTTTTTTTTTCATACACTTTTCAATTTTTTTTTTATTTTTTAAGTTTTGGCTTTTTTTCACTTTGGCCACCCCTTAACAGCGTCAAGAATACTTTACAGCGCTTCGGCACATAGAACCATAAGACTGTTTCTGTCCCATAACTTCAAAGGGACAGTTTTCTAGTCATGCTGGTGACCTAGGAAAAATCACTCTGCAGGGAGGGGGGGGTAAGGTTTGGAAATCTTCTTTGACTGGGGGATTCGTGTTACTTTCACATGGTGTCCCTTTCAGTTTTGACCCTGCTTGTTTAATAAGGGAACAAGAGAATTTTACTATAGGACAAATGTCAAACTTTTATTTTTTTGTGCCAAAGTGAAACGAGGACTTAAAATTATTAAAAAAATTGAAATGATTGGAAAATTAAAAAAAATTAAAACCCAAAAAAAAATTTTAAAAATATTTAACATAAATGTTTTAAACAATAATCATTTTTGAGAAACATTTTTTAAAAGGGGGTTTTGCCAGATTAGTATTGACGGGGTAACATTCAAATGCACATTTAATCAAGTTTAAAAATAAAAAAAAAACCACCTATCGATCACTCTTCTTTTCTGTGATGAGAAATTACGTAAAATTCGGCATCGGATGATAGTCGATATCATCATTATCAGCCGATATCCATAGTCATAATAGATTATGCCGATGACCATTAAAGTTATGGAAGAGAAACAACACCTTTTATTCTTAACCCAAAAAGGGCTGGGGAATGGGAAATTTAAATCACAACATAAAATGGATACCTGCACATCTTTTCCAACAATTAGGCAACAAGATCCAGAAAAAAACTCAGACCCTTTCACTATCCTTCTTGTACCCCAGATGACCCTTTTAACCGCATGACCCCCAAATTAAAAAGTGCCAGAAGGGGAGTATGATTTGAACCATCATTTTTTTGAACTGGAGAATATCCTGTCCCGGAATGCGATGACCCCTTTAAACCTTTTTGACCCCAATTTAAAAAGTGCTGAAAAAAGAGTCTTTCAACCACCATTTTAGTTTATGGGCATTGACTATACCTGTCCCCGGGGACGCATGACCCCAAAACCTGCATAACCCCCGATTTAAAAAATCCCGAAAAAGGAGTTTTTCACCACCATTTTTGTTTCACTGACATTGACTATACCTGTCCTGGACCGCGCATGACCCCAAAACCCGCATGACCCCCCATGACTTTTAAGAGAGGGACATTTTTTGGCCATGCCGGGGAAAGGGACGAGGAGGTTTAAAAATTTCTGGATGAAAGGTTTTGCATTAACACTGAAGAACGGGATTGGGACCCCCTGTTCTTTACTGAATTCACAGGCCCCCTGACCCAGGGGATAAACAGGCCTGCCCGGACTGCAACCCCCCGATCTGATGGGTTTGCGTGTTTTTCCGCCAAAAAGGGAAGGAGCCCCCCCCTTCCCTTCTTTAACCCTTACCCCATTTTTACCCCCCCTCTTTGTTTCGTTTTACCCCCTGAATTTCACTCCATGTTCAAAATAAAAAAAATTTTAAAAGGGTTTTTGGAAAGTTTTTGACAGCCCTTTAAATTGAAAGACGGAAAATTTTTTCCAAAAGGCTTTTTTAAAATCCCTCAAATTTTCCCGACAGCCAACTAGGTTTGGGAAAACGAAATGTTTCTATCAAAAAAAACCTGTGAAATGCGGCCCTGGTGGAAGAACCTTTAAGGGAAAAAAAAACAGTGTTCCCCTTCAGTCCCGGGTTTTTAAAACCCTCAAAGTAGGATAGGAATTGATATTTTTTCAACAAACAATCATACAAGTGCGCTAACTGCCCCAAAATAGATTCACCGAGCGCAAAAAAAAAACAAATTCAGAAGTTAAAAGGGGATGAAAATTTGCTTTTTTTGCGCAATGACAAACAGAAATAGTTGTTAAAAAAAATTTTTCAATCAAATTGGTACAACGTGGCTTTTTGAAAAAAAAAAGGGCCGCACCACATCCCAATACAGCTTTTTTAAAATTATAGGGAAAACAAACGGTTTTTTTTGCCCCAAATTTAAAAAACCCCCAAACAGTAAAAAGAAATTTCTGTTTTCCAAAATTTTAAATGTAGAAGGTGGCAAATTTGAAAAAAACGGGGCAAACCCCAAAGTGAAATACACTTTTAAAAAGGGTTATAGGGATAAAAAAAGGGTGGTTTTTGCCCCAATTGAAATAAAACCCGAAATTAAACAAAAAATTTTCTGGTATCATAATTTTAAGTACAAGGGGGTTTTTGAAAAAAAATTTCCCTTTCCGCCAAAGTAAAAAAACCCCTTAATTAAATTGTGTAGGATAAAAAAAAGGGGGTTTTGACTATGAAATAAAAACAGCAGTAACAAAAAAAAATTTCGGTTTTTTCTTGTAAGTAAAGGGGGCCGGGGGTGAACAAAAAGGGCCTGCCCAAAAGTAAAAAAACCCCCAAAATTTAAATTGTGTAAGGGATAATAAAAGGGGGTTTTGCACCAAAAAAATACAACAGCCGTTAGTAAAAAATTTTTCCCTTATCCTAATGTAAGTAAAAGGGGGGGGTTCTTTGAACAAAAAGGGCCCTTTCCCCAAAAGGGTGAAAAACCCCAAATTAAAATTTGTGTAGGAAAAGGGAAAAGGGGGTTTTTGCTCCAAAAATACAACACCCAATTACTCCCCAAATTTTTTCCCTGCTAAAAATAGACACACGGGACAACTGATGCTGAACAGGAAGGGCTGTTCTATGCAAAACGAGGTCATGTGATTTTTCCAGCCAATGACAACCATACACATCCCAGTCATGATGTCGCACACCCAGCTCACCCTGCTCTATGCTCTAAGCTGATTTGCTGGCCGCCAAAATGACAGGAAGCACCGAAAATGGCGTGATAGTAATAGATTATGCACAGATTCTCACCTAAAATATAGCGTGATCAGAAATTTCCGATCAACCTAAAAACCATGCCGATTTCAACTTGGTCGATTATAATCGCTCATCCCTACTCATTTCTGTTTCCTCTGTATACTGTTGGCTGTCAGGGGTTACGACAAGCACTGATCTTCTGCCTTGCTGGCCACACTTGTTCAGTTGTATCCTCACAGCACTTTATAAACGTGTCCTGTTATGCACCAAAATGTGTCCTGTTATGTAACAAAATATGCACTAAAAATTGAGGAGGTGAAATGAAGTCGTAGTAGAACCCCTTTTAAAGACAGAAGGTTCCTACATCAGTTTCAGAAAAGGAAGAGATGTCAATTGTGGTCAGGTGTGTGAAGAAAAGCATTTGAACGGTTAGGGAGCAGAGGCGGGTGAAACCAAGCTCCCTTTTTGTGGCTGTGGAGGACCTCTGCGCGAGGCTGATGGGGAAAGGAAGTATTAAGAGTTTGGTGGCAGCTGAATGGCATGTGTCAATAGAGATGCTGAAGTCGACCAAGATACTGGGAATATCAGGTCGATAGAAAATGCAGGAACCTAATGGGGAAGTGGTTGAAAATGGCATTGGAGGGCTGGTGGTCAGTAGATGATGACCATTTGGAATTTGGCGGTAGAGTAGACACAGGCAGATAATACCTCAAAAGAAGGGAGAACAAGGGAAGGCAGAGGTGGGACTGGGATGAAGGAACAGATAACTAACAGGAGAAGGCCAACCCCTCCACTATGTTTCTTAAGAGAACTACTGCAAATTACATTAAATCAGCTATTTACAGAACTGAATTCTTGGACTAACTCCTTTAATAAATATGCATTGTAGATTTGGACATGTTACTGCAGCTCATACGGTCGGTCGCTGTTCGTACCTGAAATAAGCAATGTTGGCATTTTCAGACTTGCCATCTCTCCTTGAAAATCCAAAATACTCCCAGAAAAAGAAGATCTCTCCAAGACTCCCGGTACAATTGGCAAATTTCTAAGGTGGTGCTCAGATGGTGTGGAACCAGAAGCTGTGCCTGCACCATCCACAGTGGGAATCGGCTGTCATGTATGTAACAGCCAAGATCAGAGCTAGCCCTGATTCCAGCCATTTAACACCTTAGATACCACAGTCAACAGCTGTGCAGGACATAGGTGGTTGTCATAGGAAAGGGCTCCCTTTCTCAAATATTGGCACCCCCACAACACAATAACCGGGGTACCAATGATTGCCAAGTCAGCCACAGGCCAAAAACTGGTCCCAGGTCTGTGATGTAGAGAAGCCTATAAGGCTATGTTCACACGACTTACTTTGGGACGGATTTGGGATGGAAATCCGTCCCAGTCATTACAGTAATCCACAGTTCTCATAGAGAACTATGGATTCCGTCTCCTCTCCCCGGTCGCGAAACACGACGAGCGGGAAGAAAGTGACATGTCAATTATTCATGGCGGTACACACGCCGTGGATAATGAATGTCCATGGGGCCGGCGAGCTGCCGGCCCCCTCGCCCCGCCCCTGCTGCCGGGCACGCGCTGTAATTGCGTGCAAAATCCGTCCCCGCAATTACGCCGTGAATAACTCGTGTGAACCCGGCCTTAGACTCTTCTGGAAACAGAGTCAAACAGGCTGCCTACCACAAGCATTATTCATAGTAATACTGTAATGTAATGCTGTACATTACAGAAAAAACTGTAAAGAAAAAATGCTGTTTTTAATTCATTCAGGTTCACCAAAAGGAACAGAATAAAAAGAGATCCAAAACTCTTAGCGACCCAAAAATGCTACTACTCAAATTGTCAGCTTATCCCGTAAATGAAAAGCCCTTCCACAGCTCATCAATATAAGAAAGTTACAATTTTGTGACACAATATTTTTTTTAAAGGGGCAAATATGATTTTTGGATGTGAGGAGGGACATGGATAAAAGAGGTGTAGCCTTTAAACCTTTAACACTTCCAAAGAAAAAAAATATTACTCTTCATTTTTCTCCTCCTCGCCTTCCAAAAGCCATAACATTTTTATTTTTCCACCTATATAGACACATAAGGGCTTCTGTTTTGCGGGACAAGATGTACTGTACTTTCTAACAGTGTTATTCATATTACCATAAAATATACTGGGCAACTGCAAAAAAATTCTAAGTGGGGTAAAATGTGAAAAAAATTTACTTGTGTCATGTTTGCGAGAGTTTTGTTTTTGTGGCGTTCAATCTTCGGTATAAATGATGTGTTCACTGTATTCTACAGGTTGATACGCATCTGGCAATACCAAACATGTAGGGTTTCCATTATGTTTTGGTGGCATAAAAATAATTCCAAACATTCTTTATATTTGAAATTTGTCCCACGGCGCCATTTTGTGCGACAGTGAGGGTTCATTTTTTGCAGGCTAAAGCATACTTTTTATTGCTAGCAGTTTGGAATGCATACGACTTTTTTGATCACTTTATTCCAATTTTTATAGGACATGAATTGACCAAAAAAATGCAATTTTGGCGTTTGATATTTTTTTTCTTTTCTGGTGTTCAGCGTACGGGATAAATGATGTTATATTTTTATAGATTGGACTTTTTCGGACGTGGTGATACCAAATATGTGTAACTTTTTTATTATTTTTTTTTATTATTTGTAAAATAGCAAAAGGGGAGTGATTTGAACTTTTAGTACTTTTTTTTTTTTTTTTTACTTTAACATTGAGTCCCCCTAGGGCGCTTCACCACTAGGGGGTGCGATTGTTAATACAGCCTAAGACAATGCATTAGGCTGTAACAAGATGGCGTTTCTGGGGCCGGAAGTGGAGCAAACAAGAACATGGCAGTGATGGAGGCCTTCACATTGCTTCCCACTGCCATGTCCAGGCATTGGATCCCCGCAGTCACGCTCCGGGGACTCCGATTAGAGTGAAGAACGGTGCGGCCATCTTTGCCGCGGCGTCTAAAGGATTAAACAGCACGGGCGGTTGACGCCGCCCCCCCCCCCCACGCTGTAACCGCCAGGTGTAAGCTACAATTAGTCACAGCGATCCTGTTAGGCTAGGTTCACACGGCTTAACTGCGGGGCGTAATTTCGTGTGGACGGGGGCTGGGCGGGTGCGGGGGAGTGAGCGGGGGGCCGGAACTTCGCCGGCCCATAGACAATCACTGCTAGCGGCTTTGCCGGGTGGGGAGAGGAGACGTAATCCATAGTTCTCTATGAGAACTGTGAATTACCGTAATGAATGGGCGGTTTTCGGCCCGTAATTGACGCACTCCGGCGCGTAATTACGGACCGAAATACGGCCCATTTTAAGCCGTGTGAACATAGCCTTACACAACTCCTTAACTCCACCAGGACGTACCCATACGTACAGGTGAGTTAAGGCGTTAACAAGAGGTGTGAGGTGTAAAAGGGACAAAGCTTGTAAAAAAAAACTGGTTCATGAATCTACCTTAACGGGGTTTGTTTTTCACTACAATGATTAGCTTTTAACATGTAGGGAAAGGTAAATGAAAACTATTACTAAATACATTACTAATTGTTAATTTAGCTTTGGTCAGAAGACAAAGAAGATTTTATCTCCTCTTGGAGTACACAACTTTCTCTGGTTAAGACCATGTCTCTCCCCACCTCTCCTTGCTCTCTCTCATCTATCATTGCTCTAAGCTGCTGTCAGTCAGTTAGTCTGTCCATGGTGAGTCACCTCCTGCAGAATTTTATCTCTAGAAACAAACTTTTTTTACTTAAATAAATGAGAAGGTTTCACTCTTTAGAGCCCTGTAGCCTTGTATAACACACTTTTTAAATCACCTGCAGTCATGTCAGTGTAACAGGAATAGCTAGAAACAGCAGAGCTGATATGTCAATCACTGCTATAGACCCACCCACAGCCAAACCAGGAAATGTGAGTCTAAAACCGGCTGTGTCTGTGTGAAACTTCAGTGTGAGAACTACTTTAAGACAACTTCCAAAAGTTGCCAAACGCCAGTATTTTGTGTAAAATAAAGACAGTGTCCAAACTTAGACAAGGGATATGATAAGATTTTAGGTTTACACAAGGCGAGTGGCAATGATTCATGGGATCAATTACACTGTAACACACCAGCAGCCGGGTTCTTATGCCTGAGGGGACCAGATGCCTCTGGAGCCACATAGTAGAACAATCACACCATAAATTTAATGGACAGATTAAATGTAAAAACCCTTTGATGTGCATTTAGTAGGAAATAAAGGGGGAAAACATAAGATGTCAGAAGAATAATAACTTTATTATAGGAACTGCTACATATAAATACTATATACCATTTATTTGTAATCCACATACATTGCATTGTTCAAAAGCACATATTGAAAAGAAAGCCATTGCCACCTGCTGGTCATTGGTAGCAGAGACTACTTTTGGCTTATAACGGGACCCATTTATACAGGGCTGTGAGACACCTCCATACATACTATCATTTCGTAAACTATTAAGAACACAGGTAGAACTGGCGAGTCAGCACCAAGGTCATACATGTCCCCCATAATGCCACTTTTAATGACTACTGCTATCTCAGAACTATTTAATCTCTTCATGACAAGCATCTTTCGGGCAACATCTATGTAACTTGTTGCCTACACGCCAGCTCTAAATCAGTATAGAGGAATGTAGAATACGACAGTATGTATGAAAGTGTTATGCGCCAAACATTTTGGTGCATAGTTAACTTTTTAAACTTTGTATGGCAGTTTAGCACCAAAATTTGGCGTATTCTAGGCGCATTTAAAAGTGTCATGTCTAGTACAGACTGCACCATGTTTGGGCTTACGACTCTACTCAAACATCTACAGAAAAGGGCAATGACATTTTTTTGGGACAACATATGCCAAAAAATGGTGCAGGGGCGTTCATAACCCACCTGGACGTATGGGCAAAGAAGGCCACAGCGTCTAAATGAATGAAAAACGGTGCCACGCACCGTTCTTCACTACGATCGGAGCCCCCGCAGTGTAACTGCAGGGATCCGATGGCTGAACATGGCAGCGGGAAGCCTTGTGAAGGCTTCAGTCACTGTCATGTTTTCGTTTGCCCCACTTCCGACCCCAGGCAGGAAGTGAGGAAACCGCCATCTTGGTACACCTTAATGCATTGTCTATACAATGCATTAGGCTGTATAAATGATTGCACCCTCTAGAGGTGAAGCGCCCTAGGGGGACTCAAAGTTAAAGTAAAAAAATAAAAAGTATTAAAGTATAAAAAAATAAAAAAAATTTAAAGTTCAAATCACCCCCCGTTCGCCGTTTTACAAATAAATGAAATAAAATAATAAAAAAGTTACACATATTTGGTATTTCCACGTCCAAAAAAGTCTGATCTATTAAAATAGAGCATCACTTATCCCATACGCTGCACACTGTAGAAGACAAAAAAAAATGCCAACCGTCAAAATTGCGGCTTTTTGGTCATTTCCTGCCCTATAAAAATTGTAATAAAATTTACCAAAAAAGTTGCATGCATTCCAAACTGCTAGCAATAAAAAGTGCACTTCAGCCTGCAAAAAATGACGCCTCACTGACATCCGTAGGTGTTAGTACAAAAACGTTATTGGTCGCACAAAATGCCACCGCGCCGCAAATTTCAAAAATAGAAAATGTTTGGAATTTTTTTACGCCATCAAAACATAACGAAAACCATAAATTTTTGGTATTGGCGGATGCGTATCAACCTGTTGAATACAGATAACACATTATATTTACCGAAGAGTGAACACCGCAAAAACAAAACTCCCGCAAACATGGCACAAGTACATTTTTTTTCACATTTTGCCCCACTTAGAATTTTTTTGCGGTTTTCCAGTATATTGTATGGTACGATAAATATCACCGCTAGAAAGTACAACTTCTCCTGCAAAATAAAAGCCCTCATGTGTCTATGTAGGTTGAAAATTAAAAATGTTATGGCTCTGGGAAGGCGAGGAGGAGAAAAATGAAGAGTAATATTTTTTTTCTTTGGAGGTGTTAAGGGGGTAAATAGTACAGCACCTTTTGCTGATATGACCTGCTGCAGATGCATAGCTAGACACCAGCTCCTAGCAATGTTCCTGAGGGATCTTAGCCAATTCCTCATAGACAAGGGCCTCAAGTTCACTTATTCTGAAACCAAACCTCAGTCGACTTTAAAGGGGTGCTCTGACACTCCAAACGGCTCGTTCACCTGTCAGGGCGTGATGAAAAATAGTAGACAAGAAGCATACCTATCTTCTGGTCACTCTCATTCCATTGCCGCGGTCGTCTTGGTGATCCTGGCAGTGGCCCTACACATTCATGGTCACGTGACAGGTTGCTCCAAGCACAGCCCGCATTGGTCTCATGCCAGGATCAACAGGATGGCTGTGGCGATGGAACGAGAGCATCTAGGAGGTAAGTATGCTTCTTGTCTTCTATTTTTCATCATGCGCCGACCAATGAATGAGCATTCTGAACCGCCAGAACACCCCTATAAAGGGAACCTATCACATAGGTTATGCCCCCCTTGCTGAGGGCAGCACAGGCTAGAGACAGACCTACTGTTTCCAGCGCTGTGTCCCTTATTCTGTAAGATTCTGTAGTTTTAGAGAATTTAATGCTCAAATCTTATTCATGAGCAGGTGTTGGCCCCGCCCACCAAAGGCTAGCCCCGCCCACTGACAGTTATTCACATGTTTCTACCTATTCAAAGTCATCGATTTATCAGTTGAGGTGGGCGGGGTTTGGGGAAAAAAAAGACACTCTGAAGGACTCTTCGAATGACTCATTTCAGGCTGAAAACTGAGCATTAAATAAACGACAACTCCAGCATCTTACAGAATAAGGGACACAGCGCTGGAAACAGCAGGTCTGGCCCTAGCTTGTTCTGTCCTCAGCAAGGGGGGCATAATCTATGTGACAGTTTCTCTAAGCTATCTGAAAGATTCTATAAATCTGCAATATACAGCAGAATTTGGTAGGAAAAAAATTTATTTCTCTAGATGTCTCAATTGAATTTAATGATGAAGATACCTGTACACAAGGTTATCGGAAGTCGACAGCCACTAACTCTCTTTTCCATTATGGGAGTTCTCATCGTCCATATGTGAAAAAAACAGTCCCTTATGGACAATTTATACACCTTCGATGAATTAATAGTAATTATGGTGATTTTATTCTACAGGTTCAGAGCTAATGGATCATCTATGTCATACAGGATACCTCAGGAAGCCAGTTAATATTAAAAGTGAAGATCTGATTTATAGTAAAAGGACCAACAGGTCAGAAAAACATTTTGTTTTTTCACTTAAATATATAGCCCTATGTCGGATTGATTTAGGCAAGTCGTATATTCTAATCAGTGTCGGACTGGGGAGTCTGAAGCCCACAGGGGAATTGATCTTGGGGGCCCACTCTACTGTACATGAAAATATTACCGGCCTCTCGGACATAAATGCGCCCATTTTACCACATAATACAGTGTGCAAAACAGAACTGTATTGTGTAGTACAATGTAGTCACACATTTGTCAGTCTAACATATCATAGACACAGGGCTAAGTAGCTCCATCCATATCCCCTCCACCCACATACATATCCCCTCCACCCACATACAATATCCCCTCCACCCACATACAATATCCCCCTCCACCCACATACATATCCCCCTCCACCCACATACAATATCCCCTCCACCCACATACAATATCCCCTCCCTCCACATACAATATCCCCCTTCACCCACATACAATATCCCTTCCACCCACATACAATATCCCCCCTCCACCCACATACAATATCCCCTCCACCCACATACAATATCCCTTCCACCCACATACAATATCCCCCTCCACCCACATACAATATCCCCCTCCACCCACTTACACTATCCCCCTCCACCCAAATACAATTTTCCCCCCCCAAACCCACTTTACAATATCCCCCCCCAAACCCACATAAAAATATCCCCCCCCACCCACATACAATTTCCCCCTCCACCCACATCAATACCCCCCCTCCACCAAACCCAAAACACTACCCCCTCCCCCCAAAAATAAAATACCCCCACCCGCATACAATATCCCCCCTCCAGCCCACTTTAAATATCCCCCCCCACCCCCATAAAATATCCCCCCCCCCCCCCACATACAATATCCCCCTCCACTTTCCTTGGTCACGCACCTCCCCCCTTTCAAAAATAACACCAGCAAGAAAGAAAAAGTTAACCCCCGTTCAAGGGGCATTTTCCCGCAAAAAATTTCCCCAATTAAACTCAACCGCCAAATAAGAAATAAGTCAGCCCATTTTCAGATTTTTCCCAAAAAAAAAGGCCTTTTACACCACCGGTATCCTCCACTGCCTTTGGACGGCAAATCCAGAAAACCAAGTCAGTCAATATTTACAGAATTCACCCCCTACAATAAGGGGAATTAATTTTTTTTTTTTTTTTTTTTTTTTTTTCTTTTTTTGTTTTTTTCCCCCCCCCCCCCCCCCCCCCCCCCCCGGGAACATGTTCCCACTATACCCCCGATAAACCTAAAACCCGCCATATAAAACCCACATGTCCCACCCCCCCTTTAAACCAAAAGGTTGGGCCCACATAAGGAAAACCCCGCTCGGTATACCCAAAAACCACCCCATATAGAACCACTGGGTCAAAACACCCAGCTCGGGTAATTCCTAACAAAAAATAACCCTGAAATCAGGACTCACCGGGGACGTCCTATCTGATGAGTCGTCTCTTCTGAGCCCTTTTCCCTTTTCTTCTGCATCCGTTCCCACCTCATGATGACTTGTCCTGGCCACACTCATTCCCTGCAGAAATTCAAAACAAATATCTTAGAATCCTCATTTTTCCCCCAGCATCTCTATACCTAATCCCACCCTTACAAACACCCAGGGGTGGGAAGCGGGTTACAAAGCCTAGTATCCTAAGGGGGTGGTGGGTGGGGGGAGGCCCCAGGTAACGAGATAGGCCCATTTTGGTAGGTAGATCTTCTTGGATAAGTTGTTTAAAGGCCAGCCAGGTAGTGGTGGTACTAGCCACATGGGTAGGTAAAAAGCCCCAGGGAATAAGGGAGGCCCAGTTAGGAAAGTAGATAGGCTACTTTAGGTTGGGGGACCTGTTAGGTAGGGCAGGCCAACTTAATTGGCAGGGCCCTTGTAGGTAGCCAGGGCCCCCTATAGTAAACAGGGTAGGGGAAGCCCGGGCCCCCCATGTTAGGTAGCCCGGCCCCTCTTTGTAGCCAGGGCCCCCCTTGTAGGTAAACAGGGCCCCCTGAAAGGGAGCCCGCCCCCCATTTAGGGAGCCAGGGCCCCCCTTGTAGCCCGGGCCCCCCTATATGTAGCCAGGGCCCCCCTTGTAGCCAGTGCCCGCCTAGTAGTCAGGGGCCCCCTTGTAGTCAGGGCCCCTAGTTACCAGGGCCCCTTGTAGCCAGGGCCCCCCTTTGTAGCCAGGGGCCCCCTTTGTAGTCAGGGCCCCCTAGTAGCCAGGGCCCCCCATAGTAGGTTTCGCCGGACCCCCTTAGCGGGCCCCCCCTAGTAATCCCGGGCCCCCCCTTACCAGGCCCCCTTGTA
>JAODAL010079398.1:0-12588 GCA_025379985.1 Phyllomedusa bahiana | reverse complement strand
ATTTAAAATTTAAAGGGGGGGTGGGTACACTTACAATGATTAGATTTTTATAGTTTTTTCTGTTTTATTACTTTTACACAGTAGAAATATGTCTATAAAAAATTGCGTTTTTATGTTGTCCTATTCTGACAGCCATAACTTTTCAGTTTTGCTGTGTACATAGCTGTGTAGGGGCTTGTTTTTTGCGGGATGAGTTGAAGTTTTTATTGGTTCCATTATGTGGTGCATATGATGCTATGTTCAATAATCTTAATTCTGTGATTGTTTTTTTTTTTTTTTTTTTTTTCACGGCGTTCACCGTACGGGTTAATTAACATGACAGATTTATAGGGCAGGTCATTACGCACGCGGCGATACCAAATATGGGTACTTTATTTATTTTTTTTATTTTTTTTTGGGGCGATTGGCGTTTGTAAAGGGGAAAAGGGTGGTGTACGTATTTTTATTTTATTTTTCTTGTTTGTGTTTTACCTGTTTTTCACTTTTCTTTACTTTTTTCACTTTTTCACATTTTTATTTTACTTTTCCCCATAGGGGATTTGAATGAGAGATCTTTAGAGCTCTCATTCAATAGGAATCAGTGCATAGCTTGTTGCTATGACTGGTTCCTATGACAACTGTCAGTCACGATGCCGGTCATGCCCACAGGGCACGGCCGGGCGTCGTGACGTCACAGACAACCCGCAAGGCATTCTCTGCCTTCCGTGGTGTCCGTAAGGAGGCAGGAGCTGCACGGATCGCCCGAACCGTGCGCTGCTGCCGGCGACAGAGACGCAGGAGGAGCGATCTCCTCCTGCGTCTCTCTTAGTTATTGCGACCGGATTGTCGCGATAATTACGGGGTTATCCGCCCCCCCCCCCCCGGAGCGATCCGGGGTCGGGGCCGATGGTGCGGGATGTCAGCTGTAATATACAGCTGACACCCCGCGCCGATCGCGCGAACTCTGCTTTAGAGTTCGCGCGATCCTCAGGACGTATCCATACGTCCAGGTGCGTTAACCCCCAAACGACCTGGACGTATGGATACGCCCAAGGTCGTTAAGGGGTTAAAGAGAACCTGTCACCTAGGTTATGCCCCCCTTGCTGAAAACAACACAACCTAGTGAGGCATGCTGTTCCCAGCGCTGTGTCTCTTATTCTGTAAGATGCTGTAGTTTTAGAGCATTTAATGCTCAAATCTTATTCATGAGCAGGTGTTAGCCCCACCCACCAAAGGTTTCTGCCTATTCAAAGTAATAAGTTTATCAGTTGAGGTGGGTGGGGCTAGCCTCAGATGGGCGGATTTTGAAAAAAACTGACTCTTTATACGATTCTTTTCTGCCTGAAAACTGCAGATTTGAGCACTAAATACTCTAAAACGACAGCATCTTACAGAATAAGGGACACAGCGCTGGAAACAGCATGTCTGGTACTATCTTTTGCTGTCCTCAGCAAGGGGGCATAATCTATGTGACAGGTTCTCTTTAACACTCCATCATGTATGTCATGGTGATTGGGCGGGTACGGGAGCTGTGCCCGTGTGATCACCGTGAGGCTATGCTCACACGGCTTATTTGCGGGGCGTAATTACGCCCCGCAATTATGCCGTGTGGACGGGCGCGGGGCGGGAGCGGGGGGCTGGCACCTCACCGGCCCATAGACTATCATTACTAGTGGCGCGTATACGCCGCTGGTAATTCACATGTCACTTATCTCCCCCCTGCGGCGTATTCGCCGAGCAGGAAGAGGAGACGTAATCCATAGTTCTCTATGAGAACTGTGGATTACCGTATAGACTATGACGTATTCCAGCCGTAATTTGCGCACTCCGGCGCGTAATTACGGACTGAAATAAGTCCCATTTTCAGACGTGTGAACATAGCCTGAGAGTCTCCACAAAGAACAAGTAAGTCCAAGAAAGAGACTTGATGATTCCAACGCTCTGTGAAATGAATCTTTATTGTTGCATGACAGCAGATCCACACATGGTGCGTGCTCCTGGGCTATGCGTTTCTAACCTCTACAGTTCTTCTTCACGCGCATCTTTAGTAAAGTAAAAGCTAAGGAATCTTTGATAAAAATGGCTACTCCTGCCTTATTCACATCTGAACTTGTTAGGAGTAGATTGAGACAGAAAAGAAATATGTGGTTGGATAAATGTATTCCACAGGGTAATCACAAATGTGGTAGCTGCTCTTTTTGTGTTCATATGGACACTAGTCCAGTTTTGAAGATGGGTGAGATAGAACATAGAGTTACTCCATTTATAACTTGTAGATCCAACTTTGTGGTCTATGTGATGTGGTGCGGATGTGGACTATTTTACATTGGTAAAACCATTAGATCACTTTTTGTACGTATAAGAGAACATCTTTATTTGCTGAGAACTGGTAAGGGGGGTTCCCCGATTTATTATACATATGCAAGATGTACACAGTAATGATGTGGATACAATCCATTTTGCTGGTTTACAGCGCATTTTGTCATCAGGTAATGGATGTGATCGCCACACCAGGTTATTGTGGTGCGAGGCAGAGTGGATTTTAAAAACATCGGCACTAAGTGTGCTAGGTGTTAATGACCGTAATGATTTGTCCTCCTTTTTATAAATGTTATTGATTTTTGGGAAATGTTGTGTAAAATGTATGCATTTTCTTTGTTGGTATACGTTTTTTGTGGTGTTGCTTTTAGAACTGTGTTTGTCTGTTATCGATTGACAAGTCTGGGTAGATTTAAACATGTGTGTCTGTGATCTCCCATGAGACCTGGAAGAAGCGCGTCAATGCGCAAAATGGCCGTTGCCTGTTCGTTCTAAGTGAAGACAGGTCTGTTATCCCCGTCCCATGTCTGTAACGAGTTGCTGAATTAAAAGTTTACAGAAAAAGGATTGGTGAGTGCCGTGGATAATTACATTCTTCTTCTCCTATGCATATATACAGTAAGTAGAATATACAGACAAGACAAACAGGTATACAGAGACATCACAATATAGGAGGGGAACACAGACAAGAGAGAGGCATTAAAATAAATCCGCACACACTTTGAATTAAAGAAGTACAGTAACAATGCTATTTAAAGGAAAATTCTCCCCCCTTACACTTCTGCTGGGTTTCTCGAGTGCAGACCCTTGCACTCACGAGCCAGGCATTCATCTGTGCTCTTGTAACAATCCCCCATTCTTGTTCAGTTGGCTTTTCCCCCTCACAGGGCCGCCATCAGAAATTTCTGGGCGCCCTACAGCTGAAGCATCTGGGCCCCATCCCTGTCCCTTTCAAATCCCGTGTCCCACCGCCTTCCTATCCAGCCACTCCGCCCTCCACCAGAGAAAAAGAAAAATATTCTAGGGTTACCACACAAAAAAAAAATATATACAATTATGAAATTAACTTGCAACAGGAAGAAACAACAGAAGAAAGTACAGGGGGGCTGGACATGGCAGGGGGGAGGCTGGCCAGTAAAGGGCAGGGGGGAGGCTGAAATGGCAGGGGGGAGGCTGGACATGGCAGGGGGAGGCTGGGCAGTACAGGGGGATGCTCAGGGAGGGTCACAGCTCAAGACAATTACATAGAGAGCAAGCCCTCAGGCCTGCTCTTGGCTTCACACTTACGTCCTCAGTCTGACTGTAGTGGAGCCTCCTCTCTCTGTTTGGGGGTAGGGCCTCACTGATGACATCATCCTGGCTAATGCCCGGGCACAGAGAGAGGAGGAGGCCCAGCTCCCTACACTGGAGAAGTAAGCGTGCAGCACAGAACAGGCTTGGGGGCTGCTCTGCTGGGGAGACGAGGGAGATGGTGCTAAGAGGGGGCCCGTGCTCCCGGTCACAGCTGCACTTAAATTCATATAGAAATCTTGCCACTTACTTCCCCTGCGCTATGACTGGGGCCGGGCCCTCCTCCTCTGTCTGTCTGCACCGCACTGTACTGGCCAGCGGCGGAATGCAGGACAACTTGAATCAGTGAAGTCCTGCTCTCGGGGCGGGGGTTCACTGATTAGTTATTCTGGCCACAGACAGAGGAGGAGGGCCCCCTTATTTCACCAGGCCCGATACAGGAGTACCCCCTGTACAGCGGCCCTGCCCCCTCAGCAGCTTCTTGCATTCTGTCCATGGTCTGAGCATCCGCTGGTGGTAGATCCAGCCGCTGGGCAGCTTGGCAGACAGGTTAACTTGGGGCCTTCATACACGGTGTTTCCATTGTTCTGACGACCTTCTCGGGTCCTACAGTCTGTAGAGCAGATGTTGGTGGTTGTATCATCATCATCCTCTCTAAAATAAGCACAGTAGTTATGAGATGAACATAGGAATTGCTGGCCTTGTGCCATCAGTTCACTTTTGGAACCACATTCCATCCTGGGGTGTTGGGTCTGGAGGACAGATCCTACGCTGATCTCTGGCGAATTGGTTTTGTGTGATGCCAATTATACTTGAGAAAGGGGCTTGGACCTGGTTACCACATGGCTGCCCTGGTCAGCCCCTACGAGGGCTTGAACACTCAAACTCTCTGTAGTGTTGAATTCCACAGGCTGAGGGAAAGGCCAGCTAGATAGTCTCCTCTGGGGAGTTAACATATCCCCCCTAATTGGGCCTTCTCCAGGTTCTGACACATTGGAAGCTTCTACACCTCTTTCTCCTGCTGCAACATCAAACTCCACCATATCTCCTCCACAGAGGTTAAGAGAACACTTACATGAGTGGTGTTGCTTTATAGCAGTCCAGTGGACAAACACATAGCTGTGGATGTCATTCCAGTGAATAAATCCATATCCTTTCCTCACATTGAACCACTTCAATGTCCCTAGTATCTTTGTGGCAAGAACTTTCTTCCTTGCTTGGCACAGCTGCTGTGTCATTTGCCGATCTGCTAATACCATTGAGCAGCATCCATAATGTCTTTGTAAGACTGCTGAGGCGTCTCTGATAGAGTTGGCAGTTACTTGGTCAATCTCAACAGTCTCTTCTTGTTTCATAGGAGCCACCAATTCTCTGTGGCCACTGGCTGCATGGCAATTCCTGCGAAATGTCCCAGCTGATTATATCTCCAGCACTTCAGAGACCTTCTTGTATTATTCCTGGAAACGTGAGCATGACCTCCCCATCTCTAAAGAGTCCCACACTGCACCTCTCCCCTTAATACGAAAAGGACCTGAGCATGCCAGGGAAACCTGGAGGTGAAGGTAGTTGCTCCAGGCAATGGCAAGTTCACCTCATACCCCCCTCTGCTGGTACAGAAGAACCTGGGGGTGCGGATACTTTCCACGGACAACGGGCGGGCACAGTCAGCTGCCGCCACAAGAGACCCTATACCTCCCCCCTACCAACATCCCTGCTATTTTTCAGTTGGCGGAGTTGATGCGGGATTGCGGTAGAGAAGATAGAGACTGTAAAGATGGCAGAGAGTCAGCAAGCTGAGGTCCAGATAGCAGAGACAGACTCCATCTGGATTTACTGCTGTGGGCAGAGCCAGGTGAAGGGATCGCTGTGGAGACAGAAAGTGCAGTTGTAGCAGTGCCAAAGGTGCCGCAAAGGCCTGTCCCGCATCCCTTGTCCTGGGGTTAAAAGCCAGAACTGGAAGAGCAAGTGGAGCAACGGTTGCAGGAGGACTGCCAGGACGCTGCGCTGCAGTTGTTGACCCAGCTGGGTCAATCCAGAAAGCAGTGTGAAGTGCGGAGTGTCCAGAGTACAACGGCACTTGTTCCGGTGGGTGGTTATTTTTGTGGGGTCAAGGACTGTTTGCAAAGGATACTGAAACCTTACTCCGGGGTTTACCCACAATGTTTACAGTATTATGTTTAATGTGTGCTGATAACACAAGTATCCAAAATGTTTTATTTCCCTACAAAATATGTGTGTGTGTGTGTGTGTGTGTGTGTGTGTGTGTGTGTGGAAGCCAGGGATGGCTTCCTTTTAAAGAGGATCTATCACCATTGAACATACTAAGCTGTCTTACAGATCAAAGGATGTAAATATAACAAAACAAGAAAAAAGTTACATTTGGCAGCAAATCTCCATAATTACAGTATTATGTAAAGTAGAATTATCTAGTAAACAGCTGATGGGGCGGCCATCTTGCGAATGGCAGTTCAAAACTCTGTGCCTATAACGGACATGTCCACACATTCCATGTTTGTATGCGCCAGCAGTCCATGCTTGTATGCACTTCAGTCATGGCTGAAAGGAGTCTTTAGGAGCGGGACACTTATATTGTAATTGCTGGGGCTTGGTGTCAGACAGCATTAATTTATGTTCATTTCCAATGTTGATTTTAAAACCCCTCTCACTATCACCCCAGTATCTACTGCACCAAGGGTACTGGGAAGGGTCCGGTTACTGTCAGAAATGGAACTCATTCTGCTCTGGGGACTTTCAGCCCTCTACTGTCAGGCAAATGTCTACATAGCACAGAAATACTGTGGATTTTTTGCCGATTTCAGTATTTTGAATCCGCTGAAATCTGCGGTACCCTGTGCTGCATAGACAGCGATGGAAAATCCTTTGCTGTAGTCTATACAACATAGGTTTTCTACCATCAAGTTTAAAACTCAGCAGAACATGCAACATGTTGTATATTCCGCCGGACCCTGCACATTTTTGCGCAAATCGGACTTTATATGACATTTTGTCATATGCTGAGTGCACATAGCCTTACTCTGTCCATAACTTTTAAATAGCCCCCAGTAGGTAGGTACTCACCTTTCCACGCTCCCTCGTTGAGTCTGCCTGTTCTCGGCCCGAAGCCTGGTGCATTCGGCTATGTTAACACGGCTTACTTTGGGATGGATTTCAGTCCGTAATTCACGCTGTACTGCGCAAATTGCGACTGAAATCCGTCCCAGTCATTATGGTAATCCACAGTTCTCAAAGAGAACTATGGATTCCGTCTCCTCTCCCCGCTCTTCATATTTCACGAGTGGGGAGAAAGTGACATGTCAATTATCATGGCGGGATACGCGCCGTGGATAATGAGTGCCTATGGAGCCGGCGAGCTGCCAGCCCCCCGCCCCGGCTGCACAAGAAAAACCACGGGTAAATTACTGGCGAAATCCGTCCCCGCAATTACACCGTGGATTAACCATGTGAACATAGCCTTAGGCTTGGGGCCTAAGACAGAAAGCAGCGCAGGTGGCGCGATGACATCACTTCATCGCTCTGCCTGCACAGCAATGTACGGCAGGGGCAGGGAGTGAAACGCTTTCCCTCCGCCCGCTGTTCATCTGAATTGTGTGCTCAATTGCAAGGACGCACATACAATTCCGATACCTTAAATGGCAGAAACAGGGGCCCTTTGTGCCTCCTCTTTCTGCTATTGTTGTGAAGAAATGGGCGCAGCTGCCAGCAGTACTGCTCTAAACAGCGGGCCTTTTTCAAGGCATATGCCCGGATCACCAGGACATGCTTCGCCCACCAGAACAGCCCTAGATACCAAGACTGTCCACAAGATCCAGGAGGGTTTGAGGTACAGCATTTACCCATCCATACATACACACCGCATACTTACCAAGCATGCACGTCAAAATGAGCATACATGCATGTATGAAAACGTGCCTCACAGTCATACACCAGTACCTAACTGCATTAACACACATTCACAAATTCACCAAAATCATACACAAGGGCGAAATGTATGAACGGGGCTGCCCACTATTCTGGCATGCAGGGGCGTTGCTGGGGTCCCAAAAAACATCCGGGGGCTCGGGCCCTTAAGTTTTTCTGAGTAGGGCTGGGTTCACACGGTATTTTTTGCGTCTATTGTGAACTGCAGATGTATTTTAGAAAAAAACCCTTTTTGGATGTAGGTCAGGAGAAATATAAGTGTTTTACACATCTCCATCTTTTCCCAGACGCCATGACGACTTCTACCGTCCACAACTCTTCACTGAAAAATTTACAAAAACAAACATCTTAGATCCTCATTTTATCAGCATTTCTATAAAAATTTCCTATATCTATACAAACTCCCATCTATAGTGTCCACAAATGGTAATAATCACCCCCTTGTAGGTCAATATTTGTCCCCTATCTCCGGGTTGTAGCCCCCTTTAGCCAAGTAGTTGCCCCTTCCCAGCCCGGTTGCTGCCCCTTTTAGCCAGGTTACTTTCCCTCTGAAGCTAGGTTGCTGCCCCTTTAGGCAGTAACATTGCCCCCTGTAGCCAGTAATATGCTCCTTGTAGTCAGGTTATTAGCCCCCTGTTGCCAGTAATATGCCCCCCCTTAGCCAGGTAATATGCCCCCTTAGCCAGTAATATGCCCCTGTAAGCCAGTGATATTTCCCCCTTGTGCCAGTGATTTTGCCCCCTTAGCCAGGTAATATGCCCCCCTTAGCCAGTAATATGCCCCTGTAGCCAGTTATATGCCCCCTTGTAGCCAGTGATATGCCCCTGTAGCCCGGATATTCCCCCCTGTAGCCGTGATATGGGCCCCCCTGTAGCCAGTGATATCCCCCCTGTGCCAGTGATATGCCCCCCTGTATCCAGTAGATGTCCCAGTAGCCAGTCATGCCCCACTGTAGCCAGCCCATGCCCCTGTAGCCACAGATGCCCCCCGTAGCCAGCAGATGCCCCTGTAGCCAGCAGATGCCCCCTGTAGCCAGTAGATTCCCCCCTGTAGCCAGTGATGCCCCCCTGTAGCCAGTAGATGCCCCCTGTAGTCAGTAGATGCCTCCTTATAGCCAGTACATGCCCCCCCTGTAGCCAGTACATGCCCCTGTAGCCAGTACATGCCCCCTGTAGCCAGTACATGCCCCCCTGTGGCCAGTACATGCCCCCCTTGTAGCAAGTACATGCCCCTTGTAGCCAGTACATGCCCCTGTAGCCAGTAGATGCCCCCCTGTAGCCAGTAGAAGCCCCATTGCAGCCAGTGATGCCCCCCTTGTAGCCAGTAGAAGCTCCCCTGTAGCCAGTAGATACCCCCTGTAGCCAGTAGATACCCCCTGTAGCCAGTAGATTTACCCCCTTGTAGCCAGTTACATTTCCCCCTGTAGCCAGTACATGCCCCCTTGTAGCCAGTACATGCCCCCCTTGTAGCCAGTACATGCCCCTTGTAGCCAGTAGATACCCCTGTAGCCAGTAGATGCCCCCCTGTAGCCAGTGATGTCCCCCCTGTAGCCAGTAGATGCCCCCTTGTAGCCGGTAGATGCCCCCTGTAGCCAGTGATTTCCCCCCCTGTAGCCCGTAGATGCCCCCTGTAGCCAGTATTATGCCCCCCCTTTGCCATTAATATGCCCACAGCCTAATATGCCCCCTGTAGCCAGCAGATGCCCCCTGTAGCCATTAATATGCCCCTGTACCGTAGATGCCCCCCGTAGCCAGTGATATGCCCCCAATAGCTAATAAAAATAAAATAAAAAAAACAACTTACCTCAGCACGGTCCGCGCGTCCAGGTCCTGCAGCTCGAGAACGGTGTAAGCAGCGTGATGTCATCACGCTACTTACGCCGTCTCGCGGGGGCCCCAGACCTCTCGGCTGGCAGAGCTGCCGTCTTAGACGATCCCAGCGTCTCATGTGGGTGAAAAAAGAGAAAGCAGTGCGTCATCCCCTGCGACGCGGAGAGTGTATGTACAGTGCTTACGCAAGCGCCTGTACTACAGGGTGAAAGCAGATGGGAAGAATCCGTCCTGTCCTCCTCCCCGTCCTCTGACTGCGCGCCAGCTGTGAAACGTCCGTGCATTCAGAGATCGTTGGTGCGCCGGCCCGCACTAAGGATCGCCCAGCCCACTCAGCGGCCTGGGGGCCGCCGAGACCTGCGGGTCACAGGCGGATTCATTCGGGGTTCTTTGTTCCCCGAATGGATTCTGCCTGCGACGCCCCCGTGCAGGCATGTTCCAAAAACCTGGCATAGCCCTATTAAATTAGAATGTAAAAAACGTGTTAAACTTTGGAGCATTTCTGCAACCAGCCACAGTGCTTTTGGGATGTGCCAAATTTGTTGGGGGCGCTGTATGGTTAGTTGCACCATATTTGTATGATTAGACATATTATGATTGTGGGGAGCACCTAAAGTATGAGCATGAACTGTCCGGTCAAGGCAGACCAAGGTTTCAAAGTGGTCTGTCTGAGCCCCAAAGTTAATTCTCTAATATGATTAAAAATTTTTCATTTCATTTTTTCAAAATGAAAAATAAAAAAAATAGAAAAAAAATGTTCCTAAAAAAGTTATACAGCATACAAAATCCTGGCCTACTTAACAATATTTGAATGAATAAAAATGTTATTAAACTCTAAAGTATAAAAAAAATATACATTTTGTACGATTTTAAATAAAAAAAACGAAAAATCAAAAGATCAGAAAGAAATTTAAAAATGTACTTTTTTTTGTATTATTCAATCGTAATGAACTGCTTTAATATCTCTATAGAGAAGAACAGAAGCTCAATCATACAAAATTTTCTCTTTCTACTACGTCATAATGCTCTCCCTGCTACAAAAGTATCAGTGGCTGAAAATCCGTGCAGTGGGGACTGCTGCATGGATTTTATATTTAAATCTATTGGGGAGCGTTGCTTGTGGGTTTTCAAACGGTTTTTTAAAACCACAAACCGTCTCGAATAAACAGACAATAACCTGTGGCCTGGGGTCATGGCCTTAGTTTGTTGACATCTGAGGCTGTACCTGTGTGCTCCACAAGAACGCCGTATGTGTTAGAAGAACATGCTGAATCATCGCCATCTTCTAAAACGGTAGGTAAGGGTGGCCCCATGACTGGCCCCGATCACTTTTCATTTTCCCTACAACTGTCTTTCTGCTGGTGTTCAAACGTGGCGGGAAAACGGCAGGTAATCATAGCTCTGTATGAGAGCCTATATTACAGTAATTACAGATGTATTACGGTGCACATTGCAGCGCACATTAATGCCCCAATAATATTCCTGAAAGATTGCCGATTGTGGGAACATAGCCTTAGGGTATATGTTCACACGGCTTATTTAGCTGCGTTATTTGTGCACATTTTGCCACATATTGCGCATTATACACGGCGAAATGAAAGCCGCAATTACGGTAATTCATTGTCTATAGAGAGCTAGGATTATACGAACCCCCCCAGCGTCGATACATCGTTTTTTTTTAGCCAGGGGAAGAATTGCCCGTGAATTGTTATGAAATTATGTGCCGCTCAATGTATGTCTAGGGGGCCGGCGCCCGCACCCCCTGTGTTTTGGGAAAAATTACAATGATCAGCGCGTGGTTTCAAAAAAAAAGGGGCGTATTGTGGGGTATATACCACCGCAAAAAGCCGTGTGAAATTTCGCTTGGGTTTTTTCACATGGCATAATTTGGGGGGCGTATTAAATGAATTTTAAAGGGGTTAAAATTTTGTTTAAAATTTTTATTTATTTTTTAGTGCTGTATCGGTGTTTTTTTATTTCTTTAAATTAAATTATTTTAAATTTATAACATATAATTTTATTTATTTAATTGCAAAGTAATTTTATTTTTTAAATTAGAAATTAATTTTATAGATTAATCTTATAAAAAATTATATGGTAGGTGACAGGATTCACTTTTTTCTGTTTTTTAAAGAGCTCCCCCTAAGAGGTCTGCCCCGCAATCACGACTCCCTGCACTCCGTTACTAAGAAGGTCAGCTGTGCTCGGTGATTTTGTTTTTTTTGGGTTATTATGCAGACACAGTTGGGGGGACAGTGCGGCTGGGTGGGCGACCACTACCTGGCTTGTTAGAACTACACTACCTTCTCCATAAATTGCCCGTGCTTGAGGTGCTACTTAAATTTTTAAAACTGCCGTCTGTATCTAATTTTAGTTAGGACTCGTGCAGCGCAGTTTATGATTATTAAGAATATTAGCGGAACCGAGGGAGGGTTTTTGGAAAAAGCGAAAATCCAAAACCCAAAGAACACGACTCCAACACCAGCTCAGAAACGGGTTTTTTTTAAAATGAATTTTCTGGAAAAGATGGTGAAAGATCCCCCAAACAAAATTTACAAATACGTATCCCGGGCCCCGAGTGCAAGCGTGCCAACAGAAGTGTATCTCTGGTGCCCTGGCACTTTACCTAACCCCTGGGGTTCGGAAAGGCCCATAACCCCCCTTCCTTTTTAATACCGTAAGCACCAAAAGGGAAACATGTGTGTGTGGGGAGTTGAGGGGCTATGTGCAGCACGCGCTTCCCGCAGCTTACACCTTTCATTATTTACCCCTTCCCCCCCAAAAAACACATGCGACACAAACTTTCCCTCACAGATGAACCCGGTTTAAATAGGGAAAAAGGGGTATAGAAAATCTCCAAGTCCTGAAAGGAGGAATATTTGGGAAACCCCCCTTTTGGCCTTTAACTGGCCTAAGTACTAAATATTATAGGGGTTTTACAGTCCTGAGCTCGTTGGCGGCAGCATCCCCCGAGGTAAATAAAGTGGCCGGCAATTCCTGTCCTCCGGTAGTTTTTTGTGGATGAAGTGGTGATCCGGCTGAGACAGTCCTCTCTACTTGGCGGGGTCCTTCTGTCCAGGGTTCTCTTTCTCTCTCTGCGATGGCGTTGTTTTTGCCAAGGCTCTCCCTTTTTTAAAATTGAAACCTGGGTTTTTTTTATGCTTAGTTTCTGTCTCTGCTGTTTTCCCCAGAATCTCATACTTTAAAATGGCTGTTCATGGCCGTTTTTTTG